>VDFB02164180.1:0-31434 GCA_007258455.2 Sequoia sempervirens
TTGTTTCATGTCCAACAATCCAAGGAGGATGGAATGTATCCTTGGGGTTATGCTCAAGGTAGCATGCCATTTGATTAAAGATATGATAATTCTCCTTTAAGACCTCTTCAATGTACCCATTGCACACTTAAGGAGACAAAGATATGGAGAGAGAAAGAGAAAGGAAGAGAAAAGGGAGAGGGAGATAGAGATAAGATATAGATAGGTGGAGAGAGAAAAAAGAGAAAGAGAGCAAGAGAGAGGAAGAAAAATGAGACAAAGGATGAGAAAAGATAGAAATAAAGAGATAAAAAGAGGGATATAGAGAAAAAAAGAGAAGAAAGAGAAACAAAAATAGAGATAGAGATAGAGATAGAGATAGAGATAGAGATAGAGATAGAGATATAGATATAGATAGAGAGAGATATGTAGAGATATAAAGGAATAAAGAGGGAAAAAGAAAGGTAGAGATAGTGAAGTAGATAGAGAAAAATAGATAAAGAAAAGGAGAGAGAAAAGAGGAGAGATACATAGATAGAGATAAAGTCACATAAAGAGATAGGGAGATAAAGATAAATATAGGGAAGAAAATATAGAGAGAGAGGGAGATAATGAGAAACATACAAATAGAAAGGGACAAAAAGATATAGAGGTAGAGAGATAAAGAGATAAGGATGAATAGATAGAGATATAGGGAGGGTGATTGATATATCTCTCCCTGTCACTTGTTAGAGTAAAGGTTTTAACTTAATTATGTTAATTAAGTTACCTTTATTCCTCTCTTAAGATTTCACTTTAGTTTGCATATTGTGACATTTAATAATTATATTAATAATTAAATGTCTACCTATTAGGGTTTGTTTAGGGTTGCACAATCTCCTTTTATAAGGATTTATCATTGTATTTTATACTCTCTCTGAATAATACATTTTTAGCTTTCAGAGCACCTTTTCCTTTTGTCTCCATCTCTTTCTTTCTATGATAGGTTATTTTCATTTAGGTGATCTTTGGGGTCTGTGAGGTTGGCTTTCTCAACTTTAACATGGTATCAGAGCCTTGATTTGTAGCCCCTTCTTAGATTTTTGAGAAAATCATTGCAAAGTTCATTTAGGATTCCTTGAGGGTTTTATACCTTGAAATTGTCTCTCTATTTGGGTGCTCTTGCATGGTTACTTTCGGTGCATGTTGGAGGAAATATGAGCTCATTTTTTAGTCCAAGGCTATTGAAAAAGTCAAGATTGACTTTTTTTTCGCCTAAATATGACATTTTATGCCAGAATTATGAAGGTTTGAAGATTTTCTCGATCTGGGAGTTGTGATGCTTTTGGTGCATTTTCAAGTAGATCAGACCTTGCCATCAGATCCAAAGCATCCGAGAGAAGAAATCAACATATAACTCACCTATATTCGGCATTGGCTGTTTGTGAGGAAAAAAATATTACTTAGTAGGTCATATGGCCTGCTAGGTATAGGGTACAATACAGTTGCAAAATTAAAAAAATAAAAGTTGTATTATGTTCTACAAAATATTTATTTAAATTAGGCTTTTTTTATCAAATATTGGGCAATATCTTATTATATCAGAGGTTTTTTTTATTAAAATGGGGGTTTGATTTAAAAAAAAAAAATTGTGGGCATTGAATTCCCTGGTACTGTTGTACCAAGGTCTATCATCCTATACCCTCCACCACCTGTGGTCTCATCTTCCACCGACCTCCCATCTCTGGTCACCATTTCCTTTCTCCTCCACCAGTTTTTTCCTTGTCGGCTATTGTTTTTCCCCGGCCACCATTTTCTTACTCCTCACCACCGGTCTTATTCCCTCTAGCCACTGATGCTCCCTGGACCATTGGCTCCCACTCCTGAGCTATCTATCTCTATTATAAAATATCTCCAACACTAACTTAATTCCAAGTTATCACTCTCTATCTCTCTATATCTCCCACTATCTATGTCACTCCCTCTTCCCCCCTCTATCTATTGAGCTATCTCTCCCTCTCCCCCCTTTCTCTCTCATTCACTCCATCTCTCCTACTCGATATCTCTATCTCTATTTATTTTTTTATCTCCCTCTCACTCCTCTCTATCTCTTTCTATCCATATCTTTCTCTACCTGTATCACAACCTCTCTATCTCTTTCACCACCCCCTCTATCTCTCCATATCACCTCTGTGTCTCTCCCTCTCCTCTATATATTAAGCTTCTCCCTCTCCCCTATCTTCTTCTCTCTCCTCTCTCCATGTCGGCTCTCCTCCCCTCTTCTCTCTCCTTTTCTGCCTATCTATCTCCTCTCTTCTCTCTTCCTCTTCAACTATCTCTCCTCTCCCTCTTCTCTTATCTCTCCTCCTCTACCTCCTTTCTCTCCTCCTATCTATCTCCCCTATCCTATCTCCCCATCTCTCCTCCCTATCCCCTATCCATCTCTCTATCTCCACCTCTCTTGTTTCTCTTCATATATCTCCATCTCTCTTTCTCTTCCCATATATCTATCTCTCTCTCTCTTTCTCTCCCATCTATCTCTATCTCCCCACTCATTTCTCCTTTCTCTATCTCTCCTTATTTCTATCTCCCTCTCTCCATCTCTATATACTTATATCTAATTCTTTTTGTTTATCTCTTTGTCTCTCTCTCTCCCTCTCCTCTCTCTATATCTCTTTATATCTCTATCTCTCTATCACTCTATCTCACCATCTGTATCTCTTTATCTCTTCATCTCCCCCTCCCTCTATATCTCTCTAGATCTTGTCCTCACTATCTCTTCCTATTTTTATCCCTATCTCTCTCTATATTTATCTCTCCCTCTACCTATATATCTCTCTATCTATATTTTATCTCCCTCTTCCTCTCTCACTCTATCTTCATCTCTACCTCTATTTTCCTCTCCCCCCCTTTATCTCTATACATATCTCCCTCTCTCTATCCATCCATCTATCTCCCTAATTTCTATCCCTCTTTATATATGTATCTCTTCCATCTCTATCTATCCCTCTCTCCTCTCTCTCTTTATCTCTCCCTATCCTTCTCTCCTCTCCTCTCCATATCCCTCTCCTTCTACATCTCCATCTCTATCTCTATCTTCCTCTCTATATATATCTCCTTACCCATCTATCTCTCAATCTTCCCCACTCTATCTCTCCCTCTTTCTATTGCTACCTCTCCATCTCTCTCTCTCCCTCTCTCCTTATTGCAAGCATAACATGAGCCTATTGGTAATGGAGCTTGATCATCTTCCTAATTCAGTTGTTTTATTTCAATCATGTTTGGATCCTTGTAAGTGGATGCAAAGTTTATTTGAAGCTATGATTTCTCCATTGAGACCTTTGTTGCACAAACAACATCATTTGCTAAATTTCCTACCAATTGACCTCATGTACTACATAAATGTATGCAAAAAAAGACCAAAATTTATCCTAATTGAAATTCCACACTTTTTCGGCATACCCATTGCACACTAAGGTGTGATTGCTAGTTAAGTTTGATTTTTATGTTTTATTTCAGAACTATAATGGTAGAGATAGGATAGAATAATACCATTGGTTGAAAATTCATTGTAAGAACCTTAAATTCATACCTTAAACCTACAAGATAAACCTTATAATCAAAACATAAATCTAACAATTAAAACTAAAAACTATTGTATTTTGTGATAAAACAACCTTGTTTGACCTTAGTAAAGATGACTTATCTACTTGTTACATGATTAGGGTATAGTATTTTATGGGACCTACAATAAAACCCTTATGTTCATACAATGGGGGGTTTGTAGAAAGAGAAGACTATGTATGTGGTATTTCTAAAGTGGTACTTGGTTTAATTATGTCATGGTCAAGTAACACAAATCAATGCAAGATGATATCATTGGATGAGTATTAGTTGGCTAGTATATTATTACTAGATCAACATTCAAGAGAAAATTGATAGCGAAGTACTTGAATTTTATTTTATTGACACTAGATAAATGCAAGATTATAGAGGTATTATTTTTCTCAATTGAAGTAAAGAAAGTGGTTGACATGGAAGTAAAATATTTTAGAAACTCATAAATGATATATATATAGATATATCTTCTTTATATTATCCTTGTAATTAGCTATGTATCTTCAAATATAAAAAATTAAAAGGAATCAAATGTGTATCATCTAATAATAACTTATAGAAAATATCAAAAAGATCAATAATAATAAAAAAAAAAATTAACTAAGAAGCCATGCAAGCATACAATAGTATGTGTTGGTAAAACTATAATATACAAAGAGGTAATATATGCATATAATGTCACATGTTAATAATGAAACACATGTCACTATCTTGGGGTCAACATGAGGGAAATGCTAATTTTTTTGGGAATGGAAAGAACCAAGATATGATCAAAAGATATCTAATCATAAATAGTCATAGAGTAGTGGGGATTTGATCATATGGAAATTTCTAGGAGAGCTACAATAGTTCATGAAAAAAAGTGACAAAAATCAGCGATGTTCAAAATTTTGGCCAATCCTTTGTTTGTGAAATTTGAAGAAAATCACTATTCATCAAAATTTTGGCGAACCTTGGGCACAATTTTTTTTAAAATTTGAAAAGTACACATTAAGTATCAATGTACCCGATGATTCATCTAATTGTACATCTTTTGTCAAAAAAATTTATCGTATTTTGCAGTCAAATGAGTTAGTGACACTAAAGGGATAAGAGTAGGCACAACCGAAACCTAACCATTAGTTTCCATCTCACATAAGTGCATAGCCTCAGGATCAGCCTTGACTGTGACTACTTAATTGTTCCAAATGAACTTAATAGATTTATGCAAGGTAGATGGGCGCACCCATGGCATGAACCTGAGTCTACGAAGGTGGTTATATGAGTAACCTTTTTGACATATAGCATTATACAAGGGTGGGTATGGTAATGGGTCCCAACTGCAAAGGCAAGAGGATCATGTCTGGGGATTGTCGACAAACATTATCAAACCCATGAATTTCAATAGAAGAATCATTAAGAGAAGATGAATCAATATTAATATTAGGCAATAGATCAATGCTACATACATTAGGTGCCAAACCAGCATTAACGAGAGTACATCTAATGTAAATATTATTAATGTTAACTATAATTATTAAAGGATCAACTTGCTTCTGTACTTCTGAAGGAAATAGTTCCTGTGGATAGAACGTAATATTCGATGAATCCGCATGAATATGAGCTCTCAATGCATCATCTTCTGGCCTAGCAAAGGAAGCAGAGATGAACTTTTTCAAGGCTTCTTGAAGCATACCTTGGTAAACTAGAGAAAACTAAGGCAAGTACCACAGTGAGATCTTAGCTGGAATGATTCAAAGTTGCTCAAACAAGATCGTAATCACCAACTACTTTAGTTGTAGGTTTAGGAACTTCAACAAGGCTTGGTTGTTTATTCATTCTAGTATTATAAGTATGTGCTACTGCTCTATAAGAGGGATCCTTAGAAAGATCAAGAGAATCACTATTGAATGGAACACCATCAATAGAAAAAATCCTTTTGAGAGAAGGACTAGTTGGAGTTACGTAAATGACCAGTCTCTTAGGCTTTTGAGGGGTAGTAGAGATATAGATTACATTTACAGAATCATCACAACTAGTAGAATAATTATTTGAAGACATATTCTCAACATCGATCCAAACAAGGTCAAATGTGGATGGAGATTCATCATGCACTAATGCACCATCTCTAGAAGAGAGTGAATCAAATAAAAAATGAGATTCATCATTCACCAATGTAACGCCTTTAGAAGAGAGTGCATTGAATGGAGAGGAGATTCACATTCACAAATGCATCATCTCAGAAGAGAGTGCATTGGAATGAATAGATTCATCATTTACAAATGTGTCCTCTAGAAGAAAGTGCATTGAATGAAGAGGAAGGTAAAGTAATATTAAGAAAGGTATCAATGATTTCACCTTTGGCAACAAAATATCCTCCAACACAAGAGGACTTCTCCAGAAGGATCAAAGATATCATGACATAGGGCAAAGCCAAATCACCATCACATGCATGAAATGGAACATCATTAATACTTTGAATAAAATTAGATATTGAGCTAATAAAAAAATATATTAAATTCAATTTGGTGATAGAACTAAGAAAAACTATAAATCTAGATATTTAGTTTTTTTCAATTTTTTCTAGGTTCTAGTAATTTGTATTTTTGGAGGTCTTCAAAGAAGAATTTTATTTTGGATCTTGGTTCGGTCCCTAAAATGTGATAGCCAAAGGAAAATTATTTTAGGGACTAAACTAGTTCTCTTGGAGACCTTTCCAATGGTGCAAATAGTTTTGAATTCCGAGCACCAAGTCAAAATTATGACCCCACCAAGTAGGGGTAAATAAATTCCTAGTTTTTTGAAGAATACCCTCTTCACGTCGGGTTCACCAAAAATGTAGAGAAGGGGGATTCACTACTTACAAGTTCTCTTCATTTAGAGATCCTCATGGGGTGAACTGCTCTAAACTACCTCAAGAACAATGCAAGAGTTCTAGAGTCAAAAAGAGCAAGTCACGAAGATTTTTTGGACAAACTGATAAGCTCTTAGCCAAAGGATGAAAATGAGAATATGGATGACAATCGCACACCGGGCATCCTTAAAGGCATGTTGGCATCTTGTTCTAATTCAAAAGTGAGAATATCACTAAAATTCCTATATAATGACTCCTAATCGATGATAAGAACTTACAAAATGAAGGAAAATGACAGAATTTACAAAGTTAAAATGAAGTGAGATAGAAATGATAAAGAATAAGAGATAAAAAGGAAATTCTCACAACCATGCAAGTGATGAAGCCTCCACCAAATGAATGTCTTCAAAACCTGTATGCATAAAATATAGAGAAAGTGTTGAGGCTGTATAGGGGTTTGCCTCAATCAAACCCCTATTTTGGTGTTCCCACCTCCACGAACAACCAAAAGATAGAGAGAGTGAGAAGAAAGTAAATGTGATGTGATAAAAGCAAACCTTGCTTGAGGAGGAGAACTCGTATCACAAAATGTGAGTGATAAAAGAAATCCCCACTCGAGGAGGAAAACCTGTATCACTTAAGTAGAGATGTAGTAGATAGGGATATAAACTGCGACAGGCAGAATGAAGTGAAGGGAGATAGAGCACCAAGGCTTGCTGGCTTTCAAATGGAGAGAGAAAGGAAAGAAAGGGAGAGGGTTGTGAGAGCCAAGAGAGTTACAAAGGGGGCTGCAAAAGCTAGAGAGTCTTGTAAGAATGTGGAATCTTAGAGCTGCTCTAACAAATAAGGGAGATGTGTAAGCAAGAGAGCCAAGAGGGAAAACAAAGAAGCCAAGATGATAGAGTGAAGCTAGAAGTTAGAGGAATAGAGCTAGCAGTAGAAGAAAAGACCAAATGAGTTGAGAAGATAACATTTACGGAAGGAAAAGAAGCTTCCCAAGTTGTTCAGTGAATCCCGACCATTACCATGACAAAAGCAGGTGACAAGTGGTAAACATGAATGAAAAATGGTTATTTGAGTGTTAAAAATTGCGGGATGCTAGGTGGCACACAAACATCCACTGTGACATGCTAGTGTCAAAACACATCCTGCTACAAAACAGCATGAATGGGGAAAATCACAAGTTTTAGCATAAAGCTACGCATGAGGTAGTATTGAAAGGGGTCTTGGAGCATCCTGAGAGGAAAAAGGTGATGTAGGGCTAAAATGAGCCTACACAAATTCTAGGGAGTGGACACTAAAGCAGAACAAGAATGTATGTGAAATTGCAAGGGGTACAATTTTACGACATATAGTAATGTAGTATACATTTTTGTGAAGATGGAATCCCCAATGCAAATGGGTTTTGATTTAGTCCTTGGTTTAGTGCTTGAGTAGCTCCTTCCACAATTGTGGAGACATCAAAGCCTTGAGGAATTTTAGCACCCTTTTTGGCTAGTGCATAAAAGTATATATTAGGATTAGCACTAACGAGCTCATCAACAATGCATAAAATCCTTGGATCTTGGTAAGCTCTTTCAACTTCTTCGGGTGTCAATTTCTTGTTGAATTCCTCTAAGCCTAGATTATCAAATGTGTTGGTTGATTCTCTTTGTGGTGTAGATTGATTTGAATTTGATCCAAGGTTGGTGTCATGGATTGGACTAGAAAAGGGGTCACTTGAAGAATCCATGTTCCTTTTTTTAGTTCGTGATCTTGTTTCAACCATGTAAGACTTGCAAGTGTAAGGAGATGATAATGCATGATGATATGAAACTAAACTATGTTTTTGTAATTTTTTGGGTATAAGGATGCAAGGTGACCATGCAAGGATAATGATGATCTTAAGACCAAAGGATGGAACTAAATGAAGCTAGATGAAACTAATGGGTGTCAAATGATACCGAAGGGAGACTAATCTATGATCAAAGATAATGATATTGAGGCTAGGTGATGCTAAATCAATGACCAAAGGTTATGATGCAACTAAGTCTAAGATGAGGTTAAACTATAATTTTTTGATTTTTGGGATATAAGGATGCAAGATGAAAAATCACCTAAGTCCAATGCTAAGGATCGAGAGGATGACAATGATGTTATGATCAAAGGATATGGTATGAAACTAAATGATACTAGAAAGATGAAACTAAGGATATGGACCTTAAGATTTAAGAAAAAGGATGATAACCAAGTTATTGGAGATCCAAGATAACAAATCCAATTTTCATTAACTTTTGTAATGACCAAGATTTAGAGAAAGGTTGACAAGATGAGTCTAAACTAAGACATAAGTTTGAGACCCAAATTTTTGACCAAGATGATGATGAAAAAGATTGATAAGTGAAAAAAAGGATAAAGGTAAATGAAAAATTGAATAAGTAACCATGGATTTTCCAAAGGCTCGATAAACTTCCTATGTCTGGAATATAGAAGGTATGTGCAACCTAAGACCTAAGATTAATTATGCAAGGAAATGATGACCTAAAATGCAATGCAATCCTAAATGAGGATGATGGAATGGATTGGTAAAACTCTCCAAGTCTGAAGTTCAAATGACATGTTCACTGTCAAAATAAATTGGATTAGGTTTAGAAAAGGATTTTTTGAAATTCTGGTGATCAGGAAGTTGTGGCTTTGTTTCTAGAAAATGCGTCATTTTCAAATGTGGGTTACATTGAGTAGTTGTGGTGAACTAAATGAAGCAAAGATGACCTAAAGTGCAATGAAATACTAGATGATGATGATGGAATGGACTAGTAAAACCTTGCAAGTCTAAGGTTCATATGATAAGATCACTGTCAAAATAAATTGGATCAAATTTGGACAAGGATTTTTTGAAATTTTGGTGATTAGGTAGTTGCAACTCTATTTCTAGCAAATGTATCATTTGTAGATGTGGGTTTCGATTGAGTAGTTGTGGCAACCTATAGTATTTGTGGGCCTCTTTCTAGAAAATGTGGTGAAAGGTATCAATTGCATTTTTTGGTAAACAGTTGTGGCTCAAAAATTAGTTGTGATCTCGTTTCAAGCAGTTGTGTTTAACAGAGAGTTTGGTTTGCAAATTGAGGGTTTAAACTAGTTTTCTAATCAATTTTTGGTTGATTTTGGTGTGATTTTGTGAAATGGACTTTCGAAAATATAGAAAATAGTCAATAGACACTTGTTTAGCCCGATTTGAGTGTGAAAATATATGATGTCTATGTGTGTAAAGAAACTCGTAGATAATACCCAACCTAGGGTGGAAAAGATATCACCTGTTGATTCCCTAGTTAGATTGCTCCAAACAATTAGACAAAGTAGACAACTAGAGATCTTGGTGACACTAGCTCCCCCTTACATGGTATAGACACACCAAAATCTCTTACCCTTGAAGATCCTAAGATCTTGTGAACCAAGGGATTTTTTGTCTCTATAATGAATAGAGGAATGTAGGGTGGCTTCAAACATTCGACCTCCTACACCAACAAGTAAAAGGGGTTTTTGGCCTCTCAAACAAGTGGTTCTTAATCTATGTTTTGAGGTAATATTGGTGCTTATACTATTAAAAAATAAAATTGAAATGGGTGGTTTGAATCAGTTGTCACAAAATTAAACCTTAATTCATTCACCAGAACTAATCCTTAACACTGCTAAATGTTTAACCATTAAGTGCAATTGAAAAAATTGAAAATAATTACACAAAAACAACACCAAATTTATGTGGAAAACCTAATAAGGGAAAAACCATGGTGAGGATTAGCTCACACTATAGAGAATATCAAAAACTGATTACAAAAGGCTCACTTCTTGAGAAACATGGCTCACTCCCAAAACAAGGACTCACTATCTGAATCAGGACACACTATCCAATAGGGCTAACAACTTGGAGGGATCACTACCATAGAGATACAAAGAATATAGAAGAGATATGTTATAGAGAGAATAAAATATCAATGTTGTAGAGAAATCCACCACAATTTTCTCAACCACTTGTAGACATGCATGAATGATAGAGTACACCTTCAGCTCACTGCATCTAGAAACTCAACATTTAAGCTTCACACTAATCTACCACACTCACATCACACACACTCACTGATTCACATCAACCTTGCATCTATCTTCTATATTTCTTTGCACTTATCTCTTATCTCCACTTTCACCACCAACTCATCCTATATTTATACCATCTTCAACTTTGAAACAAATCCAAAGTTTTCCATCCAATAGTAAATTTAAATTAGGTCATCGCCAAAACATCCTAGGGTGGAATTAGAATGAGGGTGACCAAAACAAACACTTGATGAGACACCAAATAGGCCCAACATGCTTCATAAACTTTGAAGGTAGTGTTTGACACAAGGTTGGACAAACCATTGTAAAACACATAGAACAATTAAGCATGATCCTTCTAAATACCAAAATTATCTTCAATACAATCCTAAAAACTCAACTCTAGAACTACAAGTCATAAGACTTTACCAAATAGAAATCTAGACCAACAAAATTTCACCCGTACCTCAACAAGAATCATAGAAAACCATAGTTCATAACTGGTGAACATAACTCGCACTGTACAATGAATCAGTAGCCAAAAATATAGACATAGCAGCTTCCAACAACCATGACTAACATATCTAAACCACACAAACATAGGAGAAAAATTCAGAGCAAAAATCAAAGAAACCACTGAACACCTACAACCTTTCTTCAATACACACTAGGAATCATACACTAGTAGGGGTGATTTAGTCCCAGTTTAGGGTTTCGGGTTCAATCCATAATCTGGAATTGCTAAACCAGGATCTACAAAGAAAGTCTAAAAAATGGTATACTAGGAATCATACACCACAAGTGGTGATTTAGTCCCAGTATTAGGGTTGATCTGAAATTTTTATATCCTCTACTTATTTCATGTATCTTCTCTCCTCTCCAATCTCTAAGTCTGAAACTCTAAATTCTACTTTGTAGGTGACATTCCATGATCTTGCAAGGAAGGTGACAACTTTCTCCAATCTTTCTCTTCAATGGATCTTCAACCTAGATCTACAAATAACACATCAAAGAGAGGGAAAAATGTTGTTTTGTTAGTAGATAGGGGTTTTCCTTGGTCAAACCTTGTTTTGGTAATCAAACCTTGAAATGAAATGAAATAGAAAGGAATGATGAATGAACAAATATGCCATGTTGCAACTCACCAAACCATTGGAAAAAAGGTCACAATCTTGTATGTAATAGCTAGCATGAATGTATATCTTGACTCTTGATTGTATGTTGTGTATCTTGACTTGAATTCTTGCTTAAATCATAAGAACCTACATCACAAATGTTAGCTCAAAAACAAACATGATGCATGATGACTTTGACATGATGCTAGAATCTTAAATATAGCTCCAAAACACTTGATAATCAGCTCTTGAGTGCTCTTGAATTGCTAGAATGATTGAATTCTTATATCACACTTGTTTATTAAAGTTTCTACATGTCTTGTAAAATTTCTAGGAGAAAATATGTGAAATAACCTCGTATTTATACTTGTTTATGCCAAATTTCTTGAAATTATGAAACTACAATCCGACATCAAATCTAGGAGAATAAAATCTCACCAATAATTTTTAATTTAAAATAGGTCCAAGCTAAGCAAGACTCATATGCCAGTTGGTGTGTATGAGTCCCTATAGGCTAAGCTTGGGACACAAATTTCAAGAAATGTTAAGTTTTATGCCAAATTCAGGACCAGGTCCCAAAACTTAGGTGGTACCCATACACCCAATGTATTGTATGAGTCTTAGATCACTAAATCTAGGCCATATACTCCAAAATCACTAAATTATGATTGGTTATTTAATATGTGTTAGGATTACCCTCAGAAAGATGCATTAATTCTAAGGCCTGTGGATGCAAAGTAGGACCAAATAAGGCATAGAGAACCCCAATTTTATTAGGGAGGGCCCAAACAAGTGTGAAAATGTAAAGAGATACATTTTTCTACACTATAATGACAATGATGGAAAAAAGAGAGCTATCTACTATATCAGTCATACTCTTGTAGGATATGATATAAATTATAGTCCCATTGAATGAGCATGTCTTCTAGTTGTTTTTCCACACAAAATCTTAGACATTATATGTTGAACTATAGAATAAAATTGATAGCCAAGATTGGTCCTCTGAAGTATCTATTGAGCAAAGCAACTTTGACAAGTTGATTAGAAAAGTGGGTCATTATTTTGAGTGAGTACGACATAAGATTACATTAATCGTAAGGAAATTAAAGGACAAGTGATAGTCGATAACCTTGTAGATACACTAATGATAGCAGATCATCCTCTGGTGACCGAATTTCCTAATGAATCCATCTTTGCTCTAGAAACTCTTATAACTTGGAAATTTTACTTTGATGGGTCTTATACAAATCATGTTTCAGGGGTTGGAATTTTTTTTATCACACCTCAAGGGGAATCCATTCCTAAGTCATATAGGATAGCATTGTCATGCACATATAACATGGCTAAGTATGAAGCATTGTTGACCAAACTGTTGATGGTCAAAAATAACATAGCAACATTAAATAGAATATTTCTACTCTATTTCTCTTGAAAAATACAAATGATCTAAAACCACCTATCTTCCAAGGTCTATGTAGTTGGTTCTCAACTGTGTTGTTATCATTCAGTGGTCAATGCAACCATAATATTCAAGGGGCCTATAGGTAAATAGGTATAAAATAGATAGTACAAAGTAATTTAACATTTGGGGGGTTTAAATAAATAGCAAAAGATCGATAAAGGTATAGGACAACAAAACATGAACACTAATTCCTTTCAATTTAGACATGCAATTCTTATAATGAGTGCTTTTCTTAATTTAATTAAAACTATAGAACAACACAATTTATGAAACTATTCATCCCATTGCATCCATTCACAGTGTAGCTTTGAAGCATACAACCATTCATCATCACTTCCTTTTTAGAATCAACTTTCAATCATAAAATACCACAAGCTCATTTCCAGAATTAATAGATCAACAAACATCAAGAAACATCATTCACAAATAATGCAATAAATGGTTTTAAACTCAGAATCTTCTATTGATTTTCATCAAATAAGAAACATTTATGCACAACAAAATGCACTTCCATACGAATAACCATTGTTTATCAACATTATCGTTAAACTTAACAACTTTTGAAATAAAACTACTTGCATTAAAACTATAAAAATTATCCAAGTATCTTGCATAAAGATGTAAAAAAAAAAATTGTATCTAGTCTCTAGGTAGCCAATCTAACTTCAATCAATCAAACTTTACAATGAGAAAATTTTAAGTTATAGACATAATTCACATCAATCTCCCCTATGAAAAATCAAGATCCATAAATTTGAGGCCCAGATCCACAATTATAGTGACTCCTAGTTAAGTCTAAGTGTTGTCTTTGTTGGAACTGTTGTAGTTGAAAGGCACCCCACATGCTAAGTCAATCAAAATTTTACTAGGAGTTCTAACTTTGTCTTTTGGTGATCAATACACCTAATTTCTAGCTCATCAAAATTGATCTGGAAATGTTGCTATCTAAAGGGCACCTGGAACTAGTTGACAATTTTGACTTCATCCTTTAAAAAAAAAAAAATCCTTTACTTGTCATCTTCATGAGGAATCCCATGATACTCATCATAATTCTAGAATATCTGCTTCATGGCATCATCATCAGGTCCATCGACCCAATTGGCTTTAAGCTTTGAATCTTCAAACTTCCTTTCCATTACAACAACAATTTCCCTCAATTAGCCGATGTATGTGATTACCCATTGCATGTCACACCTGATGTCCAGTAGCCTATCTACAAATGTTGGCTCAATAATGTCTCCCTCTTTTATTATTTTATTGAGTCATACCTCCCAAGCATCATTTATTTCTCCCAATTATTCGAGTTTTTGATCTGGAGGTAAAGACTTATCAATGAGTTTTGCAACAATATCCTCAAAATACGCCTACATGTTCCCATATCTCATGGATGCCTTTGAGCATAGCTATTCTTTGTTCAATGAGATTTTGGGTTTTGAAAACTGACACATTCATAGCCTTTGAAATATACTCAAAACCTTCATCACCCAAAATCTGTGATTGAATAAATTCTTCAGTTTAACTTTTATCTATCACCTTCAACTTTCCCAAGTATTGTCTGAGCTTTTCTTCCTCATCCCACCATTTTTGTATAAATTCTTCTATTTTTTTGACCAAGGAAATTCCTACACAATAGTCTTAAAAACCTTCTCCTAGATGTTTATCCATGTCAGACCTAAAAATAATCAACGAATTGTCAAACCAGGTGGTCTTCTTTTTCATCTCATTCAACCCATCCACCTCCTTGTGGTTGATTTAAACATGTATCTCTGATGCTGTTGGCTACTTAGGAGTGGATGTAATCAACTCTTTCAAAAAATCCTTCATCTTCCCAAATTGAGCCTTAAGCTCATCCTTAATTAGCCATGATTTGGTGGTGGTGGCAACAATATCAATCAGATTTATCTGTTTATTTCTTGTTTTTTTTCCTAGATTGATAGTGCTTATTTGATAATCTTCAGCCTACAATTCCTTTTCATCTTTGTCAGGAATAGGTGTAGCAATTTTTGCTATCAAGTCTCCATCATTAGTCAACTTCATAGAATGAATAAAATGAGGTTTCTTCCTTGGATTTACTTTATTTATATCTTTTTTCATTTAATCCTATGCCACTGGTTGAGCTAGAACTTGTTGTCTCTTTTCTAAATTTAGCTTGAGCCAAGTGGGATCAGTCAAATGAGTAGTTACCTGTTAAGTACCAAGAGGTGTTAATGAAAAAAGTGTAAAAGAAATTACCTCCATGGTCTTCTTGGAAGAAGTCTTTTGTTTCTCTTATTCTTTCTGCAACTTTTCATGTTCCATCATTTCATTTTGAGCTCTTATTTTTTCTATCTTTTTCATTTATTCCTCCATTTATACACCCTCCTCTTCATCTCTTAACCTCATCTATTCCAACTCCATGGCTAAAGCTCTTCTTCTACTACCTTATCTTGCTCGTCTTTCTCCTTATATTCTAACTCTTGTCCAATGGCTTCTTCTTTAGCCTTCTATTGTGCCTCAACAAATTCCTTTTCTTAGGATAGCTCTTCAAATTTCTTTCTATGTTCTTTTTCTTCTTAAGCTAGCTATTCAGTACCTAATCTCTAAGCACTTACCATTATTTCTTTATGCTCTTCTTTGGTCAAAATTCCATTTATTTCATCCCCACCCATAGGCTTCTAGGATCAAACCTAGTTTCTTCTTCTCCAAGTTCTTCCTCAACCTTCTCCAGATATTCTTCCCATTTTGATCTTTCTCCTTCTTGAGACAAAGTTCTCTTAGATTCTGATGGGATGGGTGAATTTGTTACATTGGTCATGGAAGGCATCTCCTCTTCAATAGTTGTTGTTCGTAAAGTTGATCGCACTGTAGGAATGGTATCCTTGGTTTGTAGAGGGGTAGCAAAAAGTCATTCTTCATTAACTTATTCCCTGGGATATACAACTGCTAAAGGTGTGGCACCAAGACCTACAATAACCCCAACAACAGTTGCTACATAAGTACATTTATCTTTTTGCAAAACTTCATCAATCTATTGCATTGAAAAAATCTTCTTCTACTAGGGAAGACTCTTCTATGTCTTCCTTTTTTGCTGCAACACCTTTCTTCAACCTCTTGTATTGTCTTGTCTTAGTGGAGGAAGTAGGTTCACTGCTAGAACCCCTTTTCTTCGAATCCTTAACCCTTGGTTACTTTAACCGAATATCAATCCATTTCAAACTTCTATCCACCACTACCCATGATACTTTACATATATTAGTTTCCTCCTTTTCCATCTAATTGATGAGCTCAAAATCCTTAGTAGCCACTTTATTCATTTCATATTGGGGGATCAAGCATGATCCCATCATCAGTAGTGTCTTTTGGTTATCCATTTTAACCTCAAAATATTTCATCTAGGGAATTGTCAATCTTTCATACCCCATTTTTCTCACTTCAAATTGATCTTCCAAGTTGGCCCAAAAGTCTTCAAGAAGTGGCTGATGACGGGGAAACTATGAAGCATATAGACCATACATTTTCCTCTTTGGATCAAAATATTTCCTAGATGTATGTTGCAAGAAATTCATAGACTAAAAATCTTCTGTTGTTGTTTTGGCCACTATTGAAGAGGAACAAGAATAAAAAACCAATTGCATTGGGAAAGAATGGAAACAAGTATTATGTTACATGCAGAAAACTTGGCATTCACATCCACAACTTGATGAGTGAACTCCATTAAGACTCATCTGTCACCACAACATCTTGGAAATTTGAAAGGGTGACCTTCATAACCAAACAATCTAAAATAAGTGGACTTGGGGTATTGGATAAACCAATATCCCCGCTCTTGAATGAATTCCATAGCATCCCATGATAAGCTTAAACCAATATCACCTATGAGATGATTAATAATAGCATACAAAAATAAATCATTGAGTCTTTTAAAATGCTTCTTCACCTTCTTAAGCTCCAATTGGTCATAATATTCCCAAACCTTTTTCTAATCTGGGTCATCATCCATTGACCCTTCAGTATTTAACCCAGGAAAATATCCCATCCTTGGAACAAAATATATGACATATGAAGACATATAGAATGTCTTGGTTTATGTTACTTTCAGTAGTTGGTCATGAATGTTATCTGAAATAATCTGCCCCCAATCTAAAAATTGCTTTCCCTCCATAATCAGTAGAATGAATGGAAACATTCAATGTTTAAAGATACGAGAGTTTTCCTTTCCAAACACTCTTTCTAATAATGTAATCATGTCCCTAATGTCTTTAGAGAAGTCAGACCTCTTAGGATTTGGTGGTATATTCTTCAATGATTTCTTCTCTGTCTTAAGCCACCTTTTGTTAATAAGTCTTTTGTTCCCTTCTACATCCTTTGCCTAGAATTTAAGTGCATCTGCTTCAATCATAATCATGAGCTTGGGATAAGGAGGAGGATCAAAAAATAATCTAATCATTGTTGGGGTTAAATCAATTATTACATTTCCCTATGAATCAATGCATTACCTTTGAGTGGGATTATATGTTTATGCGACAGTTAAGATGAACTTAGGACATTGCACAACAATAGGAAAACTAACTACATGAGGTGACCTAGACTTTGCAATCCTCTTTTCCGTTAGGGTAGCATCCTCTGAAAAGGTATCCTTTCAAAACTGGTCCAAATCATTGTGTCACATAAGTGTATCAATGATTTTAAATAACATTAGACCCAAAATTATATGGTATTGGGGTCCCTTGGAACTTATACTTCATTGTAATAGGAACTTGTTCTAGTTTTAACCTCTTGGCCTTTGTTCACTTTGATGTTCCTTCAATGGGAACTTCCTCCTCTAAGTCAGACATTTGTTAATTATCCTATAGTACTGACAATTATCAAGCAAAGAAAAGACATATGAAGAGCAGTTTAACACAAGAATTCATATTATATCACCATTCATTCAAGATAAACTCCCATTGAACAAGTTAATTCAGCATCTTCGAGTTTCGGGCTTAGGACAAAACCAATAACCTAACCACTCTAAGCATGAAACTGAACTCTATCAGAGGTCAGGATTAGGTCTTAACTCGACACCTATACCTATAGTAATGAACAAGTTTAGCATCATTTTGCAATCTGATCCCACAATGTGTTTGGGAATCGAGATCAGACATTCACCAAGAAGTGGTAGTTAAGAAATAAATTCAATGAAGGGGTCTCTCTAAGTTCTGATCTCAATGATGAATCAAACTCATAGTGATGAACAAGTTTAGTAACTTCCCAAGTTTCAATCATGATAAGATATCAGGGATCGGGGTTAGGATTTTGTTATGGACCAAACCTTAAATATGCGTAGTGTAAATCAGTCAGCTCATAGTTTTGATCCCGACATTGTGTTAGAAGTTAAAATCAGGGTGACACCAGGTCATGATACTTAACGGTATGTCCAAGGTTCGGTGCCAATCCAATTTTTGATCTCAATGATGGTGCAGGGATCAAAATCAGGACATGATGTGGCTCATTAAAAAAAATTATAATTCCAAGGTGATGATTCAATACCTAATCCTGATAGAACATCAAAAGTTAGAATTGAAGAAAGTGAAAGAGACATACTCAGAGAATGGTAAAAGCATAAGTGCAATTATGATTCCCAATTCCAATGTAGATGCGAGAATCAAGAATTGAATAATCAGCAATAAATGAAGGAAAAATAGATGTAACAGTAACTTTAAATTGTGCCTTCGGGATTGGATTATGGTTGGGATCAAGATTTTGATTTCAAATGATCAAAATTTTAAAATTCATCAATTGAAACACCTATTCGACCAGTCAACATGGGAAAACCCTAGAAAACTAGGGCACATCTAGACAAAAAATACCATGAATAAAAAAAAAACAAAAATGAGAGGGAAAACCCAAATGCACAAAACCCAAAATGAAACAAGGGCAACCAAAAAGGAATCAACAAGAAAGAGAAAACAAACAAGAAAACAAAACAAAAAACACAAATGAAATATGAAATAGAAAACAAACCAAGAACAAAGAAAAAAATGAAGGGGAAAAACCCCCTACCTCCAAACACAACCAAGAATTTGATAGCATGGTGAGAAATTGAAGTGCCTCCTCAAACCCTAACTGTCAACATCACTATGGTTCACTTTGTCAAACTGTACAAGGTAGAATGGATGGAAACCAAGTAGTGATGAAATAAAAACTTGTTTGCACATGCAAACAGTTAGACATTATTGTGGGTTTGTTGGGCCTCGAGATTGAAGCAGAAGTCATTAATGCTCAATCACAAGAATAAAGGTAAGTGGAAGTCAAGATCGAGACCTGAGATGATGCCTAACTTTCAATAAGTGTAATGTTCAAGAGAAGTTTTGAGGTCCAAACCTCAATAAACAAACAAAGAAAAAGCGGGAATCGAAATCGAGATGAGACATGAGACAAGAACTTTGGAAAAGTTCTTAGCTCAAGTTCTGGTCTGAAGCCCAATCCTAAAAAATATAGAGTGTCAGAATTTGGGATTAGGATGGAAACAGGAACAAGAACTTTGAAAAGCTCTTGGTTCTAGTTGAAAAGCGGAAGTCAGGATTAGAACAAAAACAAGAACTTACACCTTAATGGTGTAAGGTGATGGTTTCAATCCAAAACTCAAACCTGACACACAAAGAAAGCACAAGGAAAAGTGTGGGGTTGGGATTGAAACTCAAACAATAACTTGAACCTTCAAAAGTAACAAGTGTGAGTTTCAACCAAAAACTTGAACCCGAAAAACAAAGAAAAACCAAGACTTAGGAGAAAAATAAACAACTCCTAAGACCTGAACAAGAACACCAAGGAAGAAAGAAACAAAGGGGGACACATTTTGACCAAAAAAAAAATGTGCTGGTTATGCAAGGCATAATAATTGGTGACTCAGCTAGAGAAATGGTTTACCCATTTTCAAAATATTGAAGAATTCAATGATCTAGAACCTTTGGTTTATGAACGTTTTAACTCAAGTATGATTAGTTACAACAAGGTTGAGCTGGAATCTCAAACATAAATCAGCAATAACAACTTTGAATTTGAGTGTTTGCATGTACGGTGCATCTGTTTCCTAAAGACTCTACCGATACTTGAACGATTGTATTAAGATTCAAGCTACCTAAGTTGAGTCATTTTAACTGTTGTGCAATGATATCCAAGGCATTTCCCTATTAGTAGCCAGACATCTATAGCCCCAATGAAGATACCTCTAGTTCTCTCAAAGCATTTCTCTACTACCAGCTAAGAAACCATAGCCCCTATAGAAATACTTGAATTACCCATATCATATTGAATTTTTCATCATTTATGCTTTTCTTTTCTTTTCTTTTGCATGGGCTTTACTTAAAGAAATTATTTTCTTATCTTTTCTCAATACTCAGATGTAGTAATCTAAAATTTGGGTTGAGAACTACTGTGGACCTCATGATAGAATTAGGACTCATATTTTTTACCTAAAACATGAATATAGTCACCCTAAGACAAACTATCCCTTATGAAAATAGATGATTTTATCTATTATGTGACAAATTCAACCATGATCTATGAGATCACTTAAAATGGACCTGTTTGTTCCTAACCTTTTAAGCTGCTATTAAAATGGAAATAAAACATAAGTGCTAAAATGAAAGAGCTCAACAGACATACCTAGAAAATACCTAAACTAGTTTCTTTGTCACAATACCCTTAGTATACTTTGAATAACTAACCTTTCACTCTGAAATGGAGAAAATTAAGGTCACGAGAAACACAAGAAAAGAAGAAAATAAAAACAAACAACAATAGAAAAAATAGAAAACAAAGGAAACACAAACAAACAAACCAAATAAACCAAAAAAAAGAAAACTACTAATTACATATATACAATCTAATGGATGATCAAACCTTCATGGGCTGAAATAATGTTTAAGAGATTTTCCATTGGTAGGAAATGGGATAGGTTCTCATATTAAGGTGTTTAACTAGAAGGCATTCTCATTAAGGATTTTAGTGATCTAATATGGACCCAACCAAAGTTGGTCAAACTTTTGATGAACACCCTTCCTCTCTCTGGATTTTTCCCATAGTAGCACAAGGTATGATATTCTGAAGGATTTAATTTGGCTCTTTTGTCAAACCAACGCCTGACAACAACTTGATGCTTGTAAAACTGTTGCAAAGCAACATCTCCCTGTTCTTCCAGATTGAGAAAAATAGTTAGTTGGACCTCTATCCTATCATCATTAGAGTAAAAATCTTGCATAAACCAAATAATAGGTATATGTAGATGAATAGGGAAGACTAGGTCTTGGCCATAAACTAACTTAAATGGTGAGTTTCCTAAGGTGGCTTTAATTCTAGTTCTATCTTCCCATAAGGAAAATCTCAACTAGTGTGCTATTCCTAGGATTACTTTCTAGCAACTTCTTTATTACCTCCAACAATTTTTTATTAGTAGACTCTACTACTCCATTTCCCTATGGATAGTAGTTAGAAGAATGCTTCAAAATAATTTTATGATCATAAACCCACTAAATAAATTATGTAGAAGAAAATGTAGGGTCATTATCACATACGAAAACAAATGGTACTCCAAACCTAGTAGCGACATACTTGTTAAGGAACTTGATAACGACATCAGTTGTACTGTTCTTGCAAGGTTGAGCTTCAATCAAGTGTTTGCAATAATCCATTTTAGTCAAAATAAACATGTGACCTGTAGATGAATTTGGATTAATTACCCTAACAAAATCTAGTGCCCATTGGGAAAATAGTCTTACCTCGTATACTAGTTGCAAGGGCATCACTGGATTGTGTTCTCTAGATGTTGAAGTTTCACATGTATGACATGTCCTAATATGTTGATGTGCATCTTGGAGCACATGGGGCCAATAATAACTCAATCTCAAAATTTGATGTGCCATGGTGTCAGTTGAACCGTGTCCAGTACGATGCCTACCATGAAACTTAGCAATAGCCTATTTTGCATGTTGCTAATCTAGGTAGTGCAAATAGACACCTTCAAAGTTCCTCATATACAAGGCTCCTCCTTTGAGCATATAATGGGAAATATTTAGTATCAATGCTCTTCTTGGAGTGGTATTCATTCCATTAGGACGTTTGTTGTTCAGGAGCAATAAAATTAGATTTACATACCAAGGATCACTTGTGAATGATTGTACAATATATTGTTGACAAGTAATCTTTGTGTCAACATTAGCTATAGCCTTAGATAAGCCTTGTCCTCAGACCAACTTCATTGGGTGAATTTTAAAGTCAAAATTGTATAGAATTTCCATCTATTTTCCCCTTCTTTCTCCTAGCTCACTCTGCATTAGAAGGGACTTCACTGCATGGTCAAGAACTATGGTGGTGATTTGACTATAGAGAATGTAGTACGAGAACTTCTTAGCTACTTGTACCAGTGCGAAGGACTACCTTTCCAAGGGTAGATATCTGATCTCAACATTTTTGAACGGAGAACTCATAAAATCTATGGGTTGTTCATCCCCTTCACCCTTCCTATGCATCAAAACATCAACACACAAATGATCATATGCAAAGGAATAAATGTAAAAGGGCATTAAATAATTGGGATTGGTTAGAACCAATGCCTTTGAAATAGACTACTTGATTTGAGAGAAGGTAGCCTTAGCCTCGTTACTCCATTGAATCTTTGCATTCTTCTTCATCATTTCAATGAGGGGTTTGACAATCTCTGCAAACTCAGTTATGAACTTCCTTATGAAGTTTATCTTCCCAAAGAAAGACCTCATTTCCTTTTTGTTTCTAGGAATGGTTAATTTTAGAATGGACTCCACTCTGTCTGGCTCGATTGAAATCCCCCTTTATGATATTATGTGACCCAATAATTTCCCTTCTAAGAACCCAAACACACATTTCTTTGAGTTGAGGGTTACAAAAATAACTTATACATTTTCCAAGGAGTTTTGACAAATTTGCAACATGGTCTTCCTTATTCTTGCAAAATATAGTTAGATCATCCATGCAAATGATAATACATTTACCTACCAAGTCCTTAAATGCAAAATCCATTGTGTGCTGAAAGGTGGCTCCAACTTTAATAAGACCAAATGACATCCTTTGGTAGTAAAATTTCCCCCACTTGGTAGTGAAGGCGGTCTTCATTCTATCCTCATAGTTAGCCAACACATAATTTTATCCTAAATAGCCATCTAGGAATGACATCATCTATGAGTTGTTAACTATCTATAGCACCTTATCAAGAGAATGAAGTAGGTATTTATCCTTTTTTGGATCTTTATTGAGGTTTCTAAAGTCAACACACAATCTAATTTCCCCATTATTTTTATGAACAGAAACTAGATTTGCAACCCAACTTGAATGCCTTACTGGAAAAATTATTCTTGCTGACAATAGCTTTTGTACCTATTTAAGAATCATAGGTTCAATCAAGGCATTCACTGGTTGTTGCTTTTGATGAAAGAGATTTACTTCAGGTTTCAAAGGGATAGTGTGCATTATTACTAATGTATCAAAAGTTTTTAGATCTTCATATCCCCAAGCAATTGCTGCAATATCTACTTTCAAAAATTTTAATATTTTGTCTCAAATTTCCTTTGGGGAAGTTTTACCAATGGAAATATTTTTCTCTATACTCAAATATGCCAAATTGTATGATTTTTACTTCCCCTCCATCACTATCTATAGGAAATATTTCACGGGCTTGAGGATCGGAATCAAATATCCTTTCCAATGCTACCATTCCCTTGGGAATGCTGTTGGTTTTCAAATTAAATATTCCCTCTACATCATAGCCTTTTGGGTCCTAATCTCCTTAATCTCTATCAGATTCATCAATGACTTGTCCTTCGAAGACATATGAACTTTCCAGGAAGGCAATTATATGTTGATCATCATCAAAAACTTGGAAATTTCAGACATTGTATGGGATGGCTGGGATCGACTCTAATTCTACAAAGAACCTCTTTAACTTGGAATCTTGCATGGGTTCCAAAGTACTAGTAGCAATAGCAAGTGCATCTACAATCTAGTTTTCTTCTATGGGAATCAACTTAATTTTGAAAGCATTGAAATCCTCTATCAAATTCTATACCCTATTCCTATATGCAACCAACCTTTTGTTATGGCATGTGTATTGGATGCAAACTTGTTTAACTATTACCTCAAAATCTCCCATGACTGTCAGAGCTATAACTTTCCTTTGATGCACAAACATTAGTCCCCTAACAAGTGCTTCATACTCTACAACATTGTTAGTACAGTCGAATTGCAACCCGTAAGAATCAAAGTAGGTTTTCCCTTTTAGGTTTGTTAGTTCTATTCTAGGTCCACTCCTAATTTTAGATTTGGAACTATCAAATTTGAGGGTCCATAGTTGGTCTTGGGCTAGGGTTTCTTTCTTTAGGTCAACTATAGGTTTTTTTTATGAGAAATAGGTGGCGGCTTAGACTGGTTCAAGATATCAAGATTGGAAGAATACTATAAATGATGACTGTCAGGTACTTCATCAAGGTTTAAAATGTGTATGGAGACTATTTCTTGCACCTCATTGTGATAAAAAAATTTACAACTCATTTTCTTTTTGAGAAATTCCCTAGGAATTGGAATGTTAGTAGGGGAAGGTGTGCCAAAAAATTTATGAGGTTCCTCAGTCTTATTTCGCAAAACAAAAAATAGGATTTGAGTTTGTCCAATTAGGGGTGAGAATTCTCCCTGGGTAGTATTGGTCCTTGTCAAAACAGTCACATCCTTAGCTTTAAAGGGAAATTTATTTGGGGATGTTTTGGGATGGTATTTACAAGTCTCTCATATTTGATAGACATGGTTCAAAATATCTACATAGGGCTAACACATTAGCTCAAAATGGTTTTGTTAATGGACCGTGCACCAGTTCGAGAGTAACAAACTGCATAAATCAACCTCCTCTCCCAAAACTAGCTTATCTTGTTGCAATTTCTAGATTAAAACTTGTTGGTTGACAATGGTCATAGGGCCACTATGCTCTAAAGGTTGTGAACAATCAAGATTAAACATTGAAAAGGTCATAATTTCTTCCCTCCTATACACTCCTATCATAGTGATATAGAGGTAGGGGTTCCAAAACCTTAAAACAATGACAACTTCAAACAATTCTTTCTTGTTCATTCAACTTGCACTCATCATTCCATACATAAAACACTTGCTCTCCAAACTACTAAACACCCAAAACTACAAAAAAGGTACAAAACTTCTTACCAAACCTTCAAAACCTTTTGAACATCATCAAATTAATAGGTTCAAGCCAAATAAAGTATTCAGCAACTTTGTTCGTTCATTTTCCAAACATTAAAAAAACTTATTGGCTAGTAGCATTCCCCAAGGAAAAAAGAGGGCATAATTTTCAAAACTTAGTGAATCTCCCAAAATAGAGAATAGATTCAAGGGACCATTTGGGCCTCTTTTAACATACCAAAATTTCAAATAGGGTTGTTTTGTAACAACACCCTCCAAAATAGACTATCCTACAACAACTAGGCCCAATTAGACCACATTAACAAAGCAACTCCAAGAAATTATTCACTCGGACCCTCAAACTCTATTCAAGCTCTCAATAGTTGAATAAATTCCAAAATCAAAAAAATTCATTAGAAGTAACACTCATTAATGTATCAAAACTCTAAACAGTGGTTTATACCAATTACATGCTTGTATCATAAGGGTTTATTGAAAGTACATATTCCCAAGCCCATTTCTCTTTGCCAATGTCACAAACATGTTCAAATACTTCTACCTATGATTTATAAACTCATTCCCATCCTTTATCAACACATTTATAACAAATTCCAACTATTAACCATCACCTTTAGGTTCAAAACATGATTGTCACAAATCTGTATTAATAGGACAGTATACAAATGCACTCAAATGCTTATAGTTTCATCAAACCCTATTTAGGAAGGGACCACAACACACTTTAGCATCCTTTTCAAACAATATTACTCAAGAAGAATATAACCTCACAATAAAAATACTCAAACCTTCATTGAACTCTGTTATTTCCATAGAATTACAGTCCTAGGGCATCAATCATTCACATGCTAACCTTAAAATTTTGGTCTACAAATTTAGAATATGAAATTATATTCCAAAATAAACCATCTTACCAAAAGTTAGCATTTTTCATCAATCAAAATGAGAGAAACACAATTTTGTTTACCACTGTCTACCCTAATGGAGGGTTTCAAGTAGTCTACCATAAAATTACCATAACTTTCACAATATATGATGAAATTTCCTTAAATTAAAACCAAAATGTAGAAGATTCAAAACTCCATTCATTCCATCTGGTCTTAGGCCATAATTAGGGTTGTGCCATCCATACCATGTTGTACAACAAAGGATTATGTAGAAAAAATAGAATTTTCTTAGTGAATTCATTCCACAACTTCAATTCATCTTCATGCTCTTGATAAATTCCCATCCCCAATGTACACAAGTGGTTTTTAAACCCTTCCAAACATAACCAATCAACCCCAATTTTCCAACTACCTCTTGATTATTCATTTTCCTATTTTTCACTTTAACAACATTTCACAAGATTGACATTTTTTGCCATATTAGACATATGACTTAAAAATTACCACCTAGACCTCAAAAACCAACACAAAAAATTCAAAGTGGTCTATTAGACCTCATTACATCATTAAATAGCCAACCTAAAACCAAAATTCCAAATTTTCCTCATGGAGGAATGAAGTCCATAAGGTGCTCTTGCACCACTCAGTTTCAAAATAGGCTGCCTCGTTGGGGTGGTCATATTTTGTGATCATATGTTTCAGATGAGGTTCACTTTCAATCCTAATCTAAGTTGCTACCCCTTTCCATGGTAGCCACATATGTGAGAAATCTAGGGAGAGATAACCTCTGATACTCTTCATCAAGTTTCAGCTTAATAACATGTCATATGTTTCAGGGATATCAACAACTTGAGTATCCATTTAGTTTTATATCTGTGGGTATGATCCAATCTGTACGTGCACATTTTTTAATTTCCCAATGGCATTAACCTTAGTTTTATCTAACTGTATAACTTTCTTATGAGTTTGAACTGGGGTTAAGCATAACTTTTTGCAAATGGAGAAGGCATAACATTACCTGAGGCTTCAAAATCCAAAAGGAAATTATGTAGGCTCTTCCAAAAAATTCTTAGACTCAAAAGGAATGGGGGTGTCCCTATCTTACCTTTGTACATGGTTGCATTCATGTCAGTAGCTAGAGTCACCTTAGTCTTTCCTTTCAACCGATTTTCCTCTTCCAAGGCCTTCAACATGATTTTTTGTTGGATGAGGAACCACTTTAGAATGTCAAAGAATGAAAGATAGGTCTTTTATTTATACATTTCTAAAATGAAATCAAATTCCATGTTATCATGCATTTGATATTTAGGAACTAAAGAAGAGTTACCTTTGTTTAGAAACTTAGGTGGGCCTTTTGGTGGAGGTGGATTCTTTTCATCTTTCTGGTTAGGGGAACCATGGTGTTGGGAGGGGCAGATGTGGTAAAGGGCCTCTTTAATTTATTTCTTTGAAAATGGCCTCCTTTGGTTTGAAAAGCCTGAGCATCATAGGTATCTGCTTCTGGTTCATTCTCTCCTTGCATAGGAAACTAATATTGTTCATCATAGGTTTCAAAATCCATGGTTGTACCAACTAAACCACTACCTTTTTTAGGATTACCTTGTGGTGGTTGGGAGTTAGCTTGTTCCATTTTGACCATTTTTTCCATCTTCAGGCAGTTACCTTCAAAATGTGTGGTAGTGTCATGCAACCTGCACCAGCTAGTCATGAAGTTCAAATCTGCAATGTTTGTAGTGTGTGGTTTATCTTCATTGGCTTGATAGTTGTGGGGAACTCCCCCATTGTTTGGTCTAGTGTTCCACTGCCTATTTTTATTAGGCCTCTAGTTATATCCCCTATTCTAGTTATAATAGTTTTGATTGGGGAAGTTTTGATTCTGAAAATTCCTTTGATTTTGGTTGGTATTCTTGTTAGAGTAGTTATTTTTTTTGGAATACCCTCCCCAATTCTAGTAATTCTAATTTTGATTTTAATTTTGAGGGTGGTTAAGCTTGAATTGTGCCATCTCATTGGTCACTTTGGATAATTTTTTCTTTAGAGTTTCTAACTTTGTTGTTAAATGAGTAGTACATTCACTTTCTATAGTCATTACAATTGATAGGTGAGTCATGGGGTTAGATCCTCCAACATGATTATGAGAATTTTGAGTTTTCTAGGAGGAATCTAAAGTCCCACCATTGACCCACGGTAATGCAGGTGGAGGTTGTAACTCAACCAAAGGTCCATAGGCAGAGTGGTACATCCTCAGGATCATATTGAATAGAGGAGTTGTATTAGGCATCAAAAATACCTAGGGGAGGGAAGGCCCCTCCTAAACCACCTGATTGTGAACTTATCTACTACTACAATTTGATAGCCAAGTGATATACCTTAGATAGGGAATCCATATCTAGTGCAAGGTAGGTTCTTTGTAGAAATAAGCCAATCAGTGGGTCTATGGGCTTTAGGTATGCCTAGATGGCAATATTCTTAGCCACCAAGTACAGTTCTTATAACCATATGTACATTGTAGGCCATATCTCCCAGTGAATAGGGGAATAGTCTACATGCAATGTCATGATGAGCTATTTGAGCTTGAGTACATGATCTTTGAATGCCTATATGTGCTCCTTAACACTTCATGACTCTCCATGGGCATACCTGGGGTAAAATGTCTTTGGATTCTTAGGCATTTTGTGTATGCCACTAGGAATAGTTCCTAGTGGCAAAGGATTATTCACAAAGAATGCTATGGGTGGTGGTGGATTTGGCTATGCCAGTTGTGGGATTAATAGAAATCTAGGTGGAATGAGTGGTGGTTTTAATGGTGGTGGGATCAAAATCCTACGGTCCCTGGGTCTAATACGAATTTGGAGTTCAACCAATGTTTCTAGATTAGTAGAAAATCTAAGAACTTTGTCAGCCCTATCTAGTGAAAAGGACCCCATTCACTCTAGTTTGTTCCTCTAGGCCCTCCTTCTAGCACCAGTTTTGTTGATGGTAAAAAATAACACAACAATGTTAAACAAAATATTTCTACTCTATTTCTCCTAAAAAGGAAAAGTGATCTAAAACCACCTATCTTCCAAGGTCTCTATAGTTGGTTATCAATTGTGTTGTTATCATTCAGTGGTCCATGCAACCATAATATTCAAGGGGCCTACTGGTAAATGAGTACAAACTAGATAGTATAAATTAATTTAACATTGGGGGGGTTTAACTAAACAACAAAAGATTGATAAAGGTTTAGGATAGAAAAACATGAACACAAATTCCTTTCAATTTAGACATGTAATTATTTTAATGAGTACTTTTCTTAATTTAATTAAAACTGTAGAACAACACAATTTATGAAACAATTCATACCATTGCATCCATTCACAATGCAGATTTAAAGCATACAACCATTCATCATCACTTTTTTTTAGAATCAACTTTCAATCATAAAATAGCATAAGCTCATTACTAGAATTAACAAATCAACAAACATCAAGAAACATCATTCACAAATAATGCAATAAATGATTTTAAACTTAGAATATTCTATTAATTTTGATCAAACAAGAAAAAATTATTCGTAGAAAAATGAAATGGCATACGAGTAACCATTGTTTATCAACATTATTGTTAAACTTAACAACTTCTGAAATAAAACTACTTGCATTAGAACTATAAAAATTATCCAAGTACCTTGCATAAAGCTGTAAAACTAAAAATTGTATCTAGTCTCTAGGTAGCCAATCTGACTTCAATCAGTCAACCTTTACAATGAGGAGAGAGTTCTAAGTTATAGATAGAATTCACATCAATCTCCCCTATCAAAAATCAAGATCCATAAATCTAGGGCCTAGATCCACATTTAGAGGGATTCCCAACTAAGTCTGAGTGTTGTCTTTGTTGGAACTATAGGAGCTGAAAGGTATGCCACATGCTAATTTAATCAAAAATTGACTGGTAGTTCTAACTTTTTCTTCTATTGATCAACATGCCCAATCTCTAGCCCATCAAAATTGATCTTGAGCTATTGTTGTCTAAAGGGTGCCTAGAACTGGTTGACACTTTTGACTTCATCCTTTAAAAAAAAAAGAATATTTTCCTTTACTTGCCATCTTCATGATGAATCCCATGATACTCATCATAATTCTAGAATATTTGTTTCAAGGCATCATCATCAGGTCCATCGACCTAGTCAGCTTTAAACTATAAATCTTCAAACTAATTTTCCACTGCAACAACGATTTCCCTTAGCTAGCCAATGTCTGTGATTTCCCTCACATGTCACACCTAATGTCCAATAGCCTATCTAAGAGAGTTGACTCAATAGTGTATCCTTTTATTATTTTATCGAGTCACACCTCCCAAACATCTTTTATTTCTCCCAATGATTTGAGTCTTTGATTTGGAGGTAAAGTATTATCAATGAGTTTTGCAACAATATCCTCAAATATGCCTACATGTTCCCATATCTCATGAATTCCTTTTAGCATAGCTATTCTTTGTTCAATGAAATTTTGGGTTTTGAAAACTGACACATTAATAGCCTTTGAAATATACTCAAGAGCCTCATAGCCCAAAATTTGTGATTGAATCAATTCTTCACTAGAACTTTTATCTATCCCCATTAACTTTCCCAAGTATTGTCTGAGCTTTTCTTCCTCACCCCACCATTTCTGTATAAATTATTATATCATTTTGAACAAGGAAAGGCCTACACAATAGTGTTCAAAACCTTCTCCCAGATGTTTATCTATCTCAGACTTGAAAAAACTAAACCAATTGGCCTTCCTTTTCATCTCATTCAACCCATCCACCTCCTTGCGACTGATTAAAATAGGGATCTTTGATGGTGTTGGCTACTCAGGAGTGGATGTAATAAACTCTTTTAGAAAATCATTCATCTTCCCAACTTGATCCCTAATCTCATCCTTAGCTTGCTTATCCTCAATCAACTGTGATTTGGTGGTGGTGGCAACAATATCAATCAGATTTATCTGTTGATTTATTTTATGTTTTCCCAGATTGATAGCAATTATTTGATAATCTTTAGCCTGCAATTCCCTTTCATCTTTGTCACCAATAGGTGTAGAAATTTCTACTATCAAGTCTCCTCCATCAGTCAACTTTGTAGAATGAACAACATGATGTTTCTTCCTTGGCTTTACTTTATCTATCTCTTTTATCATTTCATCCCATACCACTGGTTGAGCTTGAACTTGTCTCTTTTCTAAATTTTTCTTGAGCCAAGTGGGAATAGTCACCTGAGTAGTTACCTATTGAGTATCGAGAGGTGTTAATGATGGAAGTGTAAAAGGAATTACC
>VDFB02164182.1:0-53816 GCA_007258455.2 Sequoia sempervirens
TACTATTATGCTTTTGATAGATTTTTTGAAGCATCCATAGCTTGTTCGAAAGCACTTGTTTTAGGCTTTCAGCAATAGCAACAAGGCAATGAACTATTTGACAAAATGCTTTGGTAGACATGTATCAAAAATGTGGTAGTATAGACAAGGCAGTGAATTGTTTGAAAAAATTCCTCAAAGAAATGTGGTCTTATAGAATGCCATGACAAGCAAATGCAATTGGGAGTTGCTCCTAGTTATTAGTTATGCAATGTGAAGTAATTGCATAACTGCTTAGGTTGACTTTGTAAAAACTATATATTGTAATTGAAATTTTGTCATCTATCAGCATCTAGTTATTAGTTATGCAATGTGAAGCAATGCTTTGAGTTTGAAATATGCAATGCAATGTAATCAACGAGTATGTGAATATAAACTACAAAATATATTTTTTGCCACCATAGCTTAAACTCTTTATTTTATTTGCTCTCTATATCTCTATGCTATGGAAATTCCTTTTAATTTTATTTTTTAAAGTTTTTATCTCAGAAATTGTTCTACTTTTTTTTACCTTTTTTTTAAATCTGATTTTTTTCTGATTTTTTCTAGACTATTTCCTGATTTTTTCAAAAAATCTTATACTTTTGGTTTGTCAAATTTTTCCCCAAAAGATTTTTGTTGCTATGGTATAAACACATATCTTTTGTAATATCACATACTTCTTTTGAAACTTCCATGCACAAAAGTTAATCTAAAGGAAAAAGTCTTTTTGTCAATCTCAGATAAAAATTTTACATGCTTTTGACATTGTCAAAAGAGCAAATATGACACCATCTAAAAAAAAAAAATTGTATTAACCAAATAGCCATGTGTACACATACATCAATATATGTCAATATAAGTATAAAATATAATTACAAAATAGCATATAGGCTTACCGAATGCCATATAGGCATACAACGTCAAATATATCCAATACAAGATATGTACAAAATTGCCATATCTAGGCATACAAGAAAGGGCTTTGAATCAAAATTCATTTCTCCATACTGAAATACCTTTTCCCTTTGTTTGGCGATATGATGGCTTATAAGTCCATTCATTGCTTATGATGTGCCTAAGGATGCTTATGCTAATCTCTATAGTTTAGTTCCCGTGAAGTCTTAATCATATAAATAAGAAGTAAAGACATTAATATATAGAAATTACATTATAAGAAATGATATATTTAACAAAATAATCACTTACTGCCATCTCATGATCACTCTCCACAATGGAAATATTTGCATGTTGATGCTCAAGCATGCTCAAGCCCTGTATAAACCATCCAAATAGGAATTAAACTACAAATAAATAATGGTTTGATTTTTCACTAGAATTAACATCTATAACAACAAATGTAAATTGAAATTTAGTAATTTGCCTCATACCTCCTCTATCAGAGCCATGGAGGATTGTATAGCGGATGAAACACCGATATCCATTGAGGTGTTCCCACAACCAACATCTGAAAATAAAACAACAAATTATTCAATCACAAAAAAGTTACAATAGCGAGATCCATGATATGACTTATAATGTATGAGATCTAATGAACAAAATTTTGAGTACAAGTATTAAGCTATATATTTCTGGTAGGCCTTGGCACTTCGATAGGAAGACCAAGAATGATGGGGAGAAGAACGCATACTCCATTTTGAAGGATGGAAAGACTTACAACCTTTCACCTCTCCTAGAAGAAGACAAGGCAAAGCATGAAGGGCCTAGTGTTTTGATGGTGGGTGAGAAGGAGTTCATGAAGACCTTGAACGAAGGAGGAGGAAGAGGATTCTTCTTGATTATGAAGCCAAAAAGTGAAGCAAATCTGCCCACAAAGAAGAAGGAAGATGCACCAAACGAATTCCAAGAGTTGTTGGAAAGGTACAAGGACATAACGGTGAATGAATTACCTAGTTCCCTACCTCCCATTAGGGATATAAGCCACCATATTCATTTGATTCCAGGGGCTGCATACAAGATGACACTTGCTCAAAATGAGGAGATTGCAAGACAAGTGCAAGAGTTGACAGATAAAGGGCTAGGGAGGAAGAGTTTGAGTCCATGTGTTGTTCCTACTATCCTAGCACCAAGGAAGGATGGGAATTGGATGCTTTCCACTGATTCAAGAGCCATTAATAGGATTGTGCAATTAGATATAGGTTCTCGATGCCAATAATGGAGGACCTCATGGATTGTCTATCAAGAGCCTCTTACTTTTCCAAGATTGATCTAAAGAGCGGGTACCATCAAATAAGGATCAGAGAGGGGGATGAATGGAAGAAAAATTTTAAAACTAATGAAGGGATCTATGATTGGTTGGTGATGCCCTTTGGGTTATCAAATGCCCCTAGTACATTTATGTGCCTTATGAATGAGGTATTGAGACCTTTCATTGGAAAGTTTGTTGTAGTTTATTTAGATGGCATCCTTGTATTTAGCAGGTCTAAAGAAGAACATTTGAAGCACCTTGACATGGTACTAAGGAGGTTACAAGAGGAGAAGTTGTTGATCAACATGGAAAAGTGTGAATTCATGAAGGAAGAACTAGTCTACCTTGGTTTTGTCATCTCCAAGGGAAGTTTGAAGATGGATCCTTCAAAGGTGCATGCTATTCTTACTCAAGGCCAACACCAAAATCCATGGGAGATGTGAGAAGCTTCCATGGACTTGCAAGCTTTTATAGAAAGTTCATCAAGAACTTTAGCCAAATTTGTGCACCAATCTTGGACACCATCAAAGGAGGTAACAAAGGTAAGTTTTCTTGGACCAATGAGGCTAATAAAGGGTTTGAATATCTGAAAATGAGAGTAGCACAATAGCCTATAATTGTGCTCCCTGATTTTGATAAATTTTTTACCATTGAGTGTGATGCTAGCAATCAAGCAATAGGGGCTATTTTGAGCCAAGAAGGCAGACCAGTTGCATTTTACAGTGAGAGGCTAAATGAAGCAAAGAGGAAGTATTCTTCCTATGATTTGGAATTGTATGCTATGGTCCAAGCCCTCAAAAAGTGGAGGCACTACTTGTTACCTAAATAATTTGTTGTTTATACTGATAATCATGCCTTGAGTTCTTTGAATGCACAAGACAAACTCAGTCATAGGCACATGAAGTGGGTAGAGTCTTTGCAAGCCTATACTTTCACAATAAAGCATAATAAGGGCCAAGAAAATAAGGTGGGAGATGCTCTCAGTAGAAGGTCACTTGTGCAAGAGATCCAACTCCAAAGCATGGGGGTTGAAGAATTGAAGGATATGTATCATGAAGATTCATATTTCAAGGAGGTATACAATGTTTGTGAGCAGCATTTGAATTCTTTTCATGGTGAATTCTTTGAATTTTCATTGCAGAATGGTTTTCTCTTCAAAGGAAGCCAATTGTGTGTGCATAAATGCTCAATGAGGGAGAATATCATAAAGGAGAAACATAGTGGGAGTCTTGGAGGTCACTTTGGCCTTGACAAGACCTTAGAACAAGTTAGGAGATTTTACTATTGGCTGAAGTTACAGGTGGATGTGAGAAGGTATGTGGAAGGTTGCATAATATGTCAAAGGGCAAAGGGAACTTCATCAAATGTAGGAATCTATCAACCACTGCCCATTCCCAATAGGCCTTCGGAGTGTGTAAGTATCGACTTTGTTTTGGGGTTGCCTAGAACCCAAAAAGGTTTTGATAGTATCTTTGTGGTAGTTGATAGATTTAGTAAGATGGCACATTTTCTTCCTTGCAAATGCACCAATGATGCATCTCATATAGCAGGTCTCTTCTTTAAGGAGGTTGTTAGGATACATGGACTGCCTTTAAGCATTGTTTCTGAAAGGGATTCTAAATTCATTGGTCACTTTTGGATGACCTTGTGGAAGAAACTCAAGGCAAAAATCTGTCCTTTAGTTCAGCATACCATCCACAAATGGATTGAAAAACTGAAGTGGTGAATAGATCATTGGGAAACCTCTTAAGATGCCTTACCAAGGAGCATGGACAAGCTTGGGATCTGATTTTACCTTCAGCTGAATTTGCATATAATGACTCCATGAATAGGAGCATTGGTAGAAGCCCTTTTGAGGTAGTCTATGCATGCACCCTAGAGGGGTCTATGAACTAAGAGATCTACAAGGAGTTTCTAGGAGAAAGTGATCAAGGTGAGGAATTTGCTGTTACAATTAGGGATATTCATCAACAAGTGAAGGAAACCTTCAAAAGAATGTTGAGAAGTATAAGGAAAAGGCGATTTAAAGAAGAGGAATGTCCAATTCAAGGTTGGAGACTTGGTGATGGCACACTTGAAGAAGGAGACAACTTCCAAAAGGAAAGTATACCAAACTCATGATGAAGAAGATAAGACCTTGCAAGGTGGTCTACAAAGTTTGGCCAAAATGCTTATGAAATAGAGCTACCTCCTGGGTGGCAATCTCTCCTATCTTCAACATTTCTAACTTGTATCCTTTCAAAGCTTTTGTGATATGATTGAGTGCTTGGTTACTATCAAACTAATGATATGATTGATGTTACTAAATTTGTTTAAGGTGTATAAGACAGGTTTGGTGACTTTGATGGTTGGATGGGTGACTATTATGAAGCCCTTTGAGCAAATTGGTGATTAACCACAAGATGATAATCAAGATTTTGTCGTAGCAGGAGTTTGTAACCTATAAATAGATTGTTGCAGTCAAAATATGGTGAGTATAGTGCTTGATAATGGACTGATAATAGTGAGGTATGGTTTAATTGATTTGTTGCCTTGGTGAATAAATGAAAGGATGAATTGTTCAAGTGTCAATAATTAGGTTTATGTTGTTTTTATGGTGGTTGAGAATGATGTGAATCTAATTGATTAAGTCAAAGTTTTCTTTAATATGGTTTTTGCTTTGAATGAATCAATTGGAATACTGATTAGTGGAATGATGAATGATGGCCTATGGAATGGCTAAGAGAATTTGAGTGGATATTGGTTGAATGAAAAGTAGATTTATGATGAAATTATATTTGATCTTCTCTTGATTCTATTGGGATTGAAATCCCTTGAAGAAATGATGTTGATGGTGTTTGTTGGATGCTCGCATCAGATGTACCGATGATTGAGTGTTTTGATATGATGCTCTGCATCACTAACTGCCTTGTCTATGCTATTGCTTACTATTATGGTTTCATAGATTTTTTCCAAGCATCCATAGTTTGTCGTGCTGGTGCACCTTTGCAAGCACATGCCTCTATATTAAATTTGCATCATGTTGCTTATGTTGACTTTCTAAACAACTATATTGTACGGTTGAAATTTTGTCATTTATCAACATCTAGTTATTAGTTATGGAATTTGAAGTACTAATGCTTTGAGTTTGAATGATGTGTAATGCAACGTAACCAACAATATGAATATAAACTACACAAATCTATTAAGTAGAATTCATTAGTTAAGTTCTCTTTATTCTATTACCTCTATGTACATTTGAGTGAATCCACTGGCACTAGGAGGTGTTTGCTTGAAACCACCAATATTAGCCTATTCAACATCCAAAATCACATGTATTAAAATACCATTCGTAAAACAATACTATTAACATGTAATAAATTTATAATTGTTTACTAGTTACATACCCCACTGATAGGTGTACTGCAGAAATAAGTAGGTGGAGGATTGGTGTATCCAGTCTCAACATTGTGACCCTGCAATTTTATTAAAATAATAAAACTAAATTAGTTAATCATGCATTTCAGAATCAAAATTTAATAAATTAAATTCAATGAACATGCTGACTTTTACCTGACTATCAATGCTATATGCATGATGCAAAATGTCAGCCGTTCTCTCCATCCCCATAGCAGCATTCAGATCCTGTGTAGTAGCATACGGATCCTGTGTAGCAGCCTCCTGTGTGCCGGTGGGGTCATATGAACAAGTCACCCCGCAAGATTGACACACATGGGTTCAAAGGCCACCACCCGAAGACTCCCCTAGATGGCGTTGTACAATAGGGATACTATGATGGATGACACTTCAGGTCAAAGTGTTGATCGCCTACAATGTCTCTACGTCAGCACTCTCTTTCGCAACAACAGGCATAACAATGTGCTCATGAGGCAGCCTAGCGAGAGGTCGTCTCCCTTGCTGCGCAGGATCTGGCTGTGCACCGGGCCTATCCTGAGCCGACCCCCCACCTCTCCCCTGGAACTCCCTCATATCAAAATAATTTGGGATTTGGTTCAATACGAACTCACTGTATAGTTTCCTAAGAAAATATTGGGGGACTTCACAATTATTGCACGATGGGTAATCAAAGACCAAATACCATCTATCATAAAAATGGTTCCTAATCTCTTGGTGGTGGCACCAATGAATAGGAAACCTCTTTGCATTGAGGGTGATTTTTTGTTTTAGGTAGTGAATAGAGAGCACAAATCACCTTTAGTAATTTTAAATCTTTTACTTGTTTATATGATAATTTGTCTACATAATATGCTCTGGCTGCCTGCCTCCTATCTTGCCATCCAAATATTTGTTGGGTAATTGCATCTACATTTTTTAACATCTCTTTCAATGAATTTTCTAGTGTCATTCTTTCTGTAGTTGAAGCATTTGGATCATTCAACCTATTGATAAGATCCTCAAGTTGTTTTCTATTATTTTCAATTTCACTCAGATTTTCTTGAGTGCCAAGAGGGTATTGAGTGATTGGTGGGGGAGGTTGATTTTGTTGTTGAGGTTGATTTTGTTGAGGATTTGCCTCCTCTTCTTGTTGAGGATTTGCAGGATTTCCTACAAATTTTAAAAAAACTAATCAAATCTAACCTAAAACAAACAAAATCAATTTCAAACTAAGAAATTCAAAACAAATAGTAGACAATACTTACCTCCCGCACCTCTTTGTCGTTGTGGCGCCATATTTGCAAAGCAAATCCAACTGTTCTTGATAAAATTTGTAGAAATCCTTCCTCCTAGAACACGAGCGTGAAAGTGAGGGTTTTTGGCCGTGGGCAGAGAGAAATAGTAAATAGAAAATGATAGTTTTAACTTTTTTTTTTCTTTTAAAACAACATAACGCAAGTGCGTTATAACACGCTCGCGTTATCTCTTTCCAAAGACTTTTTTGGCCACAAAAGTGCGACCATCTTGGTGCACTTACCCAATTTTCAACTTGTTTCTCTTCTTTTCAACTACATGAATGACTCATTCCTTCCACAAATAATATTTTAATCCTTCCACAAATACTTGGAATTTAATAATTATCATTTATCGTAATATATCATCATAATTTAGCATCAACTAACTAAAACATACAAATGTTTATACATCATCATTAATCATAGTTAATGCTTCAGGGAATCAAAGTAAAGTTTATAAATATCTTAGGAATGATATTATAACATCATGAAAATGGATTAAAAATATAAGGAATGGTGAAATAAATAGTACAAATAATAAGATCGTCATTCCCCCTAGCTAAAGTCCTACTTGTCCTCAAGCAAGAGATGGACATTGGTTAGACATGAAAGCTACCAGCATGAACTCCAATGACTTTATCTTGCCTTCTTTTTTCATCAAGATAGAAACATTTTTGTATGGATTTCTCTCCATATTCTCTTAACATCTTCTCTCTTTAATTCATTCTTGAGATAACATGAATAACATCTGCTATAGCTGCCCCTAAATACATTTATCTTTTGTCACTTTGAGGCAATAATGGCAAAGGGAAATCAATAGAACAATATGTCATTTGAAGCAAACATATTCATGAGTGTAGGAGGTAGGTATGAAAATATACAAGCAAGGTCATCCTCCTATGGTCTAGGACAACAATACAAGGCATGCATGTTTCCCCCTAGCTGAAAGGTCATTTGTCCTCAAATGCCAATGTATGGATGCAGGTGGCAAAATAAATCAATTATGAAGCATGTAATTAGAACAATGATAATTGATGAACATATTATAATGCATAGGTAGTTAATTAACTAAAAATGATAAATATTACTAATGAATGAGAATCATAAATGTAAGTACCTGCTATGATGTAGTGAAAAGCTGTAAACTTGGTGAATAGTTGAAAGTACAGGTTCTTGCATAGTTGAATGTATAGGTCCCTCTAAGAGTGGTTGCATATTTATCATCGATAGTTGTTGTAGGTTTCTTGGTTGTTCACTGTAGAAAATGTCTATCCATCCAATGACTTTTAATGTAATTTTACATGCAGTCCATTACCATTGAATAAAAATTGAACAACACCAGTTGAATAGACATTCTTGATCCCATGAAGACCCAACCACCTAATGGAAAAATTTTCTTTGAAATACATGAATCACAACTTTGAAAGAAAAATGAATTTGGAATATGACCAAACAACCAACCATGAATACCTTTGAAATGGTCATCTAAACAAGAAAAAATGGGGAAACAAACTACACTGGACAACACCCAACTAAATATGCTTCAATATTTGGAGAAGAAGACATCTAAGACATTGTGCAACAACACTTATTGAATGAAAAACCTATCCTAACCTACACTAACCAAAAAATAAAACTTGATCAAACAAAACCATTGACTAATTTTGTGAAATAGTTGCCTTTCCTTAGCAACTTACAATGCTTCACATACTTGTGAGCAACCAAAGAGAGGTGCAGCATAAGTAGGAACTTAATAAACAACTGCAATATTTTTTGACATACATAAGCAAACTCACTTACTACTTCATTTTTACAATACATACTTTTGTTTTGAAGGAAATAAGTAAGCTGAGACCATTCTTCTTTAATTGTAGCTATGTATTTAGCTTCATCTTTTGTTGTAACTTCATGCTTGAATGTAAGCATGACTTGTGATGCTTTTGTGACCTCCATTCCAACTAGATGTCTGATAGCACATCCACATGAAAGAATAAATTTTGAACCCTCCTTGTTGGTTTCATGTTGATGGGTTGCTTCTTTTGATAGCAGCATAGAAATTTTTGCAGGATGCTCATGTTGGTCATGTTTTTTCTCTACAAAAGATATTGGTGTTGCATCTAAAGTTGAGAAAAACACCTCTAAGTAATCCCAAAATTGGTTTCTTCAATCTCTTCTTTACTTTTCTGCATGAGAATATTGGTTTTGACTTCATAGCAACTCTCTTCCTCAAGTAGGATTTCTGATTTGATATCACATTCATCTTGACCGACAACCTTGTGTATAATAACTTCTTCACTTTGCAAAACAAGGTTGTCCTCTTTAGCATCAATTCTTGAACAAAATTCTTCTATGATGTTAGAGAATATGTCTTCATTGATTTCCAATTTACTCTTTTCAAGCATATCAGTCTGATCCATTTTTCTACTGCTAAATATGATTGTGGTAACTTCCAAAATGCCTAATAACCTAAGTTCTTTGAATAGAAATTATGATTCTACAAAAGCAAGGAAGAAATTTTAAGAAACCCAGAGATTCTCATAGCTTGACACCATCCCCAACAACAATGCCAAAAATGTAGAGTCTAACTAATGTGTCATAGACTTGGTGAGATTACACAATTCAAGGGTGTACCTAGCTAATCACTCCACTTGACATTGCAAGCCTACATTAAATTATCAACCAAGGTTTGTAAACTTATGATGGGTCTGCACTATATGTGCACCATGAGAAAATTCTAATCTATCATCTTTGTGTGAAAGAATAACTAAAATTCAATAACTTAAACAAAATATAGTTAATGCTGAAAAGAAACCTTTCTGCATAGTAGTTGTTGTGGGTGCCTTTAGTAGTGGTTGTAGGTGACTAAAAATAATAATAAATTGAATTGTCTCCTTCTATATTATCTTATATATTTTGCTTGATTACATACTCAAATATATAGGCAAAAAAGCATCTAATAGGTGTCCCATCATTCCTTCAAAAAAGGAAAAGGATTATTCTTCAAATGACACAAATACAATGATTGGACAATAGAATCCTATTACAACTTTTCATCTGGATAATTGGAAAAATAGTTTGTTTGGACTATTTTATGATCAAACTGATTTTTTGGAGATTTTTTGATGTGTATAAATATCTGGCAATCCATATCCAACTTCTTTTCAAGTTAAAAATCAGAGTATAATAAATGGTGGAGGTTGGACTAAATCTTTTCCTTCTCAGTCGCCACTTTTTATTTAGTCAACTTTTGTCATTAACAACTCCTTTATTATTACTTATCTCCTCAAACACTTTATGGGTTTTTTGTTCCTCCTTTTCAGCTTTCCGGATCTTTTTGAAAATTTGAATTTCAATAAGAAACAAGGGAGATATGCATGTTTTACTAAAAATTCCTTTTTCACTTTTTTTGCACTTTTCCAGCAACAACTACATGTTGATAACTGTCAACTTGTTTCTCTTCTTTTTAGCTGCATGAAGGACTCATTCCTTCCACAAATAATATTTTTAATCCTTCCACAAATACATGACATTTAATAATTATCATTCATCATAATTTAGCATCAACTAACTAAAACATGCAAATGTTTATAAATCATCATTAATCATAGTTAATGCTTTAGGGAATCAAGGTAAAGTTCATAAATATCTTAGAGGATATTGCGAGCTCTCTTTGTAAAATTCAGACGCTGGTGGCTGGTGCTAAAGGTAAGGAGGTTTGTGAGAGCCAAGAAATGAATAGTAACTCCCAAGAGGATGAAGTTGAGACTTTGGATGTGTTTAATATTAATCAAGAGGATCTACCTAATGTTTTGGGTCTGGCTAAGGAGGGTACTATTTCCCTGTTTAGATTGTTCAAATGGTTTTTTCATGAGCTTAATATGACTAATGTGAGGGTTCAAGGGGCTATGAGAAAAGCTAAGGAATCTTCACAGTCTTCTGTATAGACTCAAGTTGACCAATTATATGATTCCCTAAAGATTGTTGCTGAGGAGATGCTTAAGCTGAAGCAAATTTTTGAACAAAGAATTGTGAATCTGGAAGTGCAGATGAATCAAGTTAACATGAAGTTGGATAAGGTTGTTGTAGTCACTAAAAATGTTATGAGGAACAAGGCTAAGGGCCTTACTATTCTCAATGAGAAGGCTCAGAAATGGATGGAGGGAGCTCCTCGTGATAAAGAAGTTGCTAGGAAAAGACAGGTGGTGGAGGAAGCTTTGGTTGATAAGGCTGCTGGTTCGTAGGATGTTTTGGTTAAAGAGGTAAATGTTTTGGGGCCCAGTGCTAGAACTCGCAACAAGACTAAGATGCAAGTTGGGATCCCTGTCAAATATATTTCCATTTTTCCAATTCATTAGAAGATAATTGAGAGTGACATGGAAACTACTAATATTCTGAAGAATATGTATTTTTTTGTTTTTGTTAGTCCTTTTTGGCAGCTATCTTGCTGATGTTTTGCTACATTTTGGCTATTGGTTGATCTCATTAGTTATCTTTTGATACAACTTTCCTTTTTTGTAAAGGGTTATGGCCCCCCTTCAAAACCTCCTTTACCTCTAATCAAAAACATCATGGACATGGATTAAAAATATAAGGAATGGTGAAATAAATAGGACAAATAATAAGCTCATCATTTGTTATAGTCAGTATTCTATATTCTTCCTTATTCTATTCTAATCCACTCTATGCTACTCTATCCTACTAGTGAATAAATCTTTCTATCTACTTATAGTTACAATAGGGGATGTGGCCCTTAGATAGCATCCCTAGAGTACATTCTATCTTTCTAACCTCATGTTCTAGAATTTTCTTTTCGGTTAGATATTAAGTATCTCTAGATTATTGTTTGTACATTGTTTTTTTGCTAATATCTTCTCCTCATTAAAACCTTGACTTGTCCTCAAGTCAAATTTTCCCATAATATTGATGGTAATGTTTTAGCCTCGTTCCATTGACTAACACTTTAGGATTGTGCCATCTAATTTCTTTAACCTTATTGCTTTGAAATCCAAAATTTCATTGAATTTTTATGGTCCTAACCAATAAACTTTGAGTTTTCCCTACTTTTTGAACTTGTCGTATAATAGAAAAGTTTTCCTACTAGTGAATGCTATTGGGTGGTCCTTGTTTCCTCTAGGTTGGGATAATAATACACCTATAGATATTTTAGATGTGTCTACATGAACATGAAAAGACATTGACTAATCGTGTTACACCCTAGTTGTGTAGTTACTATTTACTATTACTGCATAGGGAAAATTGAATGTAATGAGAATTCTGGAGATGAATAAATTATGCTTGTACCTTGTTATCAATATGAATGTTGTCTCATTTGATGTTTCCTCAATTGATGTTATTCATGGTGAAATATTACATATATGCAAATTAAAGGTTATTGAATTATTATTATTCTAACTTTGGAGATGTTTAAGTATACTACATAATGTTATGAAAAATTGAATTTTGTGTACGTGTGTTAGTGGAAGCAGGTATGTGTTCCATTCCTCTAGGTGGAGGGGAAGTATAACTCGGGAGAAGATCTTGTTCGAGTAATTGGTAAAAGTAAACTATCTAAGCATATACACACACCACATTAGAATGATTGAGTTGATTCAGTTTGTGGGTAATAGGTAAGTCATCCCTAGTCATATGTCTACATTTGAGAGTCTTGTTTACTTTTGCATGCATTGGGTGATGTTTGTCTATTTTAGCTTTTGAGATCTTCTTGTGCTATTACGATTATATTGACAAGTGGGATGTACGTGGATGTATGTTTACATAAATTCACATGCATGTCAATGAGATCTAAGAACACATATATGCATATATATAGATGTACCACACGTAAACACTTATCAATATGATGGTAATCGTGAATGGCTATATGTGAAATGGATGTGAACATATATATGTTTGTAGAATATACATGTATCCATATGTATATGCATATCGATGCATGTGTATGTTGGGGAATAGACATGCTCATACGGATGCATTGATATAAATGTACCTACACATACGTGTACATAGAGGCATAAACATTTATATATATATACATGTTAGTATTTATATATATATATGTATGTATATAATATATATTATATATATAATATATATTATATATATAATAATACACATTTAACATAATATAGATGTTATTTGAAATCGACTTTCTCTTATTAATGCAACCAATATATTAAAGGTTGTTTTGTGGTCGATAGAGACTATGAAATGGAGGTCATTGACTATGTCAATGGAGGCCGATTTAATAACTTATGTTTGTTAATGGAAATCAATTATCATAATGAATGGCACATGATATGAGATGTTGCATTACATTTGATATTGTTGTCTATTATATGATTGACTTGGTCAATGCCTTAATTGAGACTATGCTTGACTTTGTCTAATGTATTAAATTGCCAAGTTGATTCATCCACCATTTGGATCGATGGAAACCTGTCATAAAATGGGAATCGACTAAGTTTTACCATGCCAAATATGAAGGAACAAGAATTGGAATTGGTGCCACCTTTGAGTCTGAATCGCTATAGAATTCTTTTCTATGTGACAATTCAAATTATGCATATGCTAATTAAATAAGTCTTCAAATTGCTATCACAAAATAAGTTGATCTGTAGGTGAATAAGCTGAGTATTAACTTGAGAATTCACCACCTTTCTGATAGGTTTCATGTGTTGCTTTGCATGAAGCTTGATGTCTATTAGCATGCATAAAATGTAGGCTTTGAGGTTGCTTGGTTGCTCTATTAATAGCTGAACCATTTCATTTGTGAGGGACACATTCTTTCCCAAGAGATTATACATCTTTTGTTCATTATTTTTGAGTTATTACCAGCCATACTTGTCTTATTTTATGAGTGATATATAGAGAGTGTTCTATTGTGAGTAAGAGGTAACATTGTTGTTTGAGAGAAGTAAGCTATCAACAAGTGAGATAGAGTTGTTTGTGAGAATCTGATAGTAGGCATGAGGATCTCTTCTTCTTTATTATTTTACTTTTATTGATGTTTCTTGCATGCATGGTTGAGATGTCTTTTCCAATATATGCATTAGAGAATGTAGATTATTTTGAAAAGGAAGTTTAAGCTATTATGTTGTATTCATATTGTGTTTTTAAGTACTCCATAGTAGGAGATGGGTGTTTATCATAGGTATTATATACTAGGTATGATTGAACATCAAAAGCACATATGGTGTATTCAGCTAAGTTATTGATTTAACTAGGAAAGCTTGTGTTTACTCATAGGAGAGATAATCCAGTATGGGAGGGATTTTTTTACTTACTTGTAAGTAGGGTTATCCAAGTATATAGGTTATCTTTGGAATGAAGGACTATCGATTGAACAAAAATACCTAGCTTGTGAACTTACTAGTTAAGTAGGTTTATTCAAAGTAGATTAATATGGTTGTAGGTTATTTGGGATGATGGACTATCCATTGAAGGAAATACCTATGCGTAGCTTAAGATAGCCTTAAGTCAAATCGGCCATGAGTAGTGTATATGATAGATGACCCTCAGTAGAACATACTGAATGAAACACTTTGGCCAAAGTAGTGTGATGACCTTTGGCTCCACTATTAGTTCACCGTGATCTAGTATTACATGCTAGAGAAAGATTGTGGGATTACAAGTTACACTATGCTCAGATGGTTGTCATTATCGGTTTCTCTACCAATCTCTTCATTGAAGGGAAGGGTCATCTATCGAATGATAGATGTGTGGGGGACCACATTATGAGTCCATGGTTGGTGAAAAAGCGCTTGAGTGATGCTTCTCCTCCACAGTAGGAAATAGAAGAACCAAGATCTGAAAGGAAGGATCTTGGACCATCTTATAACTATTTGTTCTAAAGCTTTTGAGCTATGTTTGTAAATAGATGTTTTCTGCTTTGATGTATTATATGAAATGAAAAGGAATTCATGTTGTAATACATTATGCATCTTGATTGGAAATTATCAATAAAGAAAAAGAAAATTATTGCAATGGTTTGTTATTTATTTACTCATATGATAAAAAATTTGAAATTTTTACTTTGTTAAAGGGTTAGTACGTTACATGTGGTATCAGAGTTGCCAAGTTTAGCTTTGGAACCTATGAGCTCATCATTCTTTCTATCCAACATTATCTAATGTTGTGAATTCTTGTGCCAGGATGGTGCATCTCAAATTAACGACTCGAAAGTCAGTAATCGAAAATGAGCGCTACCTCAAGGCCAAGAAGCAAAAAAATCCATCGTTAGAACCATAGAGGGAACCAAATACAATAATGCTATCTGGTTGAGTGACACTGAAACCTTTATTCATGCACTTTCTCAAATCAGTGATGTGAAGAGGAAGATGAAGATGGAGGCTATGTAAAATTACTTACCAACCATCTCACTAGAAAAGTTTGAGTCATTACCACTTTCCAGGGATATTCCTTCAAAAGAAAGTGTTAGTCTGGCATTCATCTTTAGGGATCATAGATTTCTACCATTGGATGAAGTAATACAAATTTATTTGAGTAATGAGTCTGAGGGATATGTACCATGGACACCACCAGACAAGAAATGGTCTCATGAAAAAATGTCTGTGAAAACTGTAGACTACATTGTTGATGAACACCATATTGGCATTGCGTCTTGAAATTATGTATCGGATGATAAATACCAAGGTTATTATCCTTTTTGGGATAGGTACGAACAAATGAGAGATGAACAGAAAGATAGGGAGCAACAATTGTCTCAGTCTGTAGTCTATAATCCTTTAAGTTATGTGTTTGAGAGTGAATATGAAGGATACTCTCCACTCGACTATCTAAATAGTCACTCCATGTAATCGAAAGGATATTGAAATCCTCAAGAAATGAATAAAATTATGTGTTTATCAAAAGAAACATGTGCTTAATCTTATGTGGAATTGTTGTTTACATTTTTATGTTTTCCATAAGATAATTGATAACATAATTTAGTTTAACATGGATAAAAAATTTAGGTAGAAACCAATCACATAAGCATGGTGAGGACACAAACTAATCCTGGTGGAAGTCAGGAGGTTGGACACAGAACCACTAGAGTAGAGGCAAGGCTTGACCAAATCTTAGCAAGATTGGCTAACCTTGAACAAGAAGGAGTTAAGGATAAGGTAGAAAAGGAAGTACTCGTCAATGATCATGAGGGAGAAAATTCTTCCCATGGGCATAATGAAACCCATAATCATGAGAAGGAAAAACCACCTACGTCGTTTGTGGAAAGGAATAAGAAGCTTGTAGCTTTTGAACTTTCTAGGGACATGAAGAAGATAATCCCACCCAAGTTTGATGGTAGTAGTGTTGGAGGTGATGAGGCTGAGGTGTGGCTTGTTCAAATGAAAAAATTATTTTGAAATATGAAACTATGATGAGGTCACTAAAGCCCCATGGGGTGCATATCAGTTAGCAGGGGAAGCCTCTAACTGGTGGATAAAAAAGAAGTTGGAACTTAGTATCAACTCATGGAAGCTAACATGGGGAGAATTTGTGGAGATTTTTCATAAAATATGGTTACCACAACTTTACTATGACCAAAAACCCTTGGATTTCCAGGGTTTGAAACAAGGTAACATGATGGTCAATGAATACTGGGAGAAGTTCACCCGACTTCTGTGCTATGTTCCCATATATCATAAGGATGAGCACTTCCATATTTGGAATTTTATAATGGGACTCAATATTCAAATTGGAGGAGAAGTGGATATGCATGGTCCAACAACAATGGATCTTGTATATGAGCAAGAAATTAAGCAGGAGAAAAAGCTTAGGGACAATTCCACTCATCAAGAAAAGAAGGATGTGGAAGTTCCTAAGACGGAGGAATATATGGAAAATGCTCCAAGTCAAAAGGGGAAAAGATTCCACAATAAAGGGAAAGAGATTAGGAGAGAGCAGAAAAGGAATGAATCTAGCATGGGTAATACCAATAAGACTAGTGAAAATACCATCAAGTCTACAGAAACCATAGGGAAAAGGGATGTCTTATATGTAGAGGGGATCACTATGCTAGTGAATGTCCCAATAAAAATTCTAGATTGTGACCATATGGTAATCCATTACCCACTCAACAAGCAATGTTTCAACATAAGATACATGCAACAGTGGATGATCGACAAGCAGAGCACCAAGTAACTCCAGTTGAAACACTAGGTATTTTGTTTGGCTTACCTATTTCTATTCTTATTGATACTAGTGCAACTAAGAATTTCATTTCACCTAGAATAGCTAAACAATTATCTAGAAAGGTGGGACACATGGCAATGTCTTGGAATATAGAGTATGCAAACCAGACAAGAGCAAAGGTGGATCAATGTCTATTTGTGGCTAGGATAGAACTACCTAGTTTTTCTACATAAGTTAACCTTTATGTCGCACCTCTAGGATCATATGGTATTATCCTAGGAATGAATTGGTCGTGGAAACATAGGGCTAAGGTAGATTTCCATGCTAAGACCGTAGAATGCCTAGATGATTTTGGGAATCAATTTAAATTCTAAGGGATACCTAGAGAGGTTAAGGTTTGAAAAATTACGACAATGCAACTTATAAGAGCTAAGAAGAAAGGGTGTAAACTCTTCACCATAAAGATTGAAGAACTTGGGAAGGATAGAGATGATTCAAAGTTCCTAAGCTTACAGGAACTAGAAGATGGAGAAATAGATGAAACTGGAAAATCAGATATGGAGAAGTATCCAATATTAAGGAAATTTTTGGATGCGTTTCCAGAGGAGTTACTAGGGTTGCCACTGAAAAGAATATTTGACTTCTCTATAGATATTGTTCCAGGGTCAAAACCTATTCCTAAGGTACCCTATAGGATGACAACCACTAAAATTATGGAAATTAAGAAACAATTGGATAAATTGTTGTTGAAAGGACTAATAAGACCAAGTGTATCACCTTGGGGAGCGCCAATCATCTTTGTTAAGAAGAAGGATGGTACATCACATTTGTGCATTGACTATCGTATGCTAAAAAAAGCTACAGTTAAGAACAAGTATCCATTTCCATGCATTGATGACCTTTTTGATCAAATGAGGGGTGCCACCATATTCTCTAAGATAGATCTGAGATCTGGATATCACCAATTAAGGGTTAAAGATGAAGATATCTTTAAAATTGCATTCAGAACCAAATATGGACACTATGAGTTCACTGTTTTACCTTTTGGTTTAACAAATGCATCTACAACATTCATGAACCTAACGAATAGTAAGTTTAGGGATTACCTTGACAAATTTGTACTAGTTTTTCTAGATGATATATTGATTTATTCTAGAAATGAGGAAGAACATTGCAATCATTTAGAAATGGTCCTACAATGTTTGAGAGAACATAGGTTGCATGGTAAACTTTCTAAGTGTACATTCTTCCAAAAGATGGTACATTATTTAGGTCATGTGATTTCAATAGAGGGAATTGTTGTAGTTCCAACTAAGATCAAAGAAGTAATTGAGTGGCCTATACCTAAGAACATGTTGGAGGCAAGAAGTTTCATTGGTTTGGTAGGGTATTATAGGAAGTTTATTGCAAATTTTTCTAAGATTTCTTTCCCAATTACTTCTTTGCAAAAGAAAGGAAAGAGATTTGAATGGATTGAGAAGTGTCAAGATTCTTTTGACCTAATCAAGGAGAAATTAACCACCACACCGATATTAAAAGTACCAGATCTTGAAGGTAACTTTACAGTTATCACAGATGCATGCGGAGAAGGGTTAGGAGGTGTGCTGATGCAAGATGGGAAAGTAATTGCTTATAAATCTAGGAAGCTGAAACCATATGAGACAAATTATGCATCACATGATTTAGAATTAGTAGTTGTGGTTCATGCATTGCAAATATGGAGGCACTATTTGATAGGAAAACCCTTTGAGTTGAAAACTGACCATAATGGGTTAAAGTGCATTTTTACTCAACCTAATCTGAATGCTAGGTAGAGAAGATGATTAGAGTTAATAGTTGAATATGATTTTATTATCAGTTATATTAAGGGAAAATAAAATCAATTTTTTGATGCATTAAGTCGAAGACAACACATTGCCTCTATTGTAACAATCCAAATCGATTTTAATGGGAAAATACTCCAAAAGTGCAAGGAAGATGAGTATTACTTGCAAGTTAAGCAAGCACTCACTGATAATCCATAAGATTCTAGGTATGAAGGTTTTCAAGTTGAACCTAATGGATTACTTAGATATAAGGGTAGAATGTATATACCTAACATAAAGGAATTAAGAAATTTGGTATGGAAGGAAATACACAAAGCACCATACTCTTGACATCCTGGAGTGATGAAAATGATGGCTGATGTAAAACCATTATACTTTTGGAAGGGAATGAAGGGAGATGCCACTAGTTTTGTGGCAAGATGTCTTGAGTGTCAAAGGGTGAAAGTTGAGCATCATCATCCTACAGGTTTGTTATACCCACATGATATACCAGAGAGGAAGTGGAAAGTCATAAGTATGGACTTTGTGCAAGGATTTCCTATGTCCAGGAATAAGTGCAATGCCATTCTGGTGGTAGTAGATAAGCTTACAAAAGTAGCACATTTTATACCAGGGAACCTAATTGATGGAGCACCTGCCATAGCAAGAAAATTTGTGTAGGAAGTGTTTAGATTGCATGGGATTCTTGAAAATATTATTTCAGATAGGGATGCATGAGTCACTTCTAGGTTTTGGAAAACTTTATTTTTTGCACTAGGGACTCAGTTGAATATTAGCTCAGGGTATCATCAAAAAACATATGGGAAAACAGAAAGGGTAAATCAAGTACTGAAAGACCTACTTAGGATTTATTGTATGGATCAACAATACAAGTGGGAGGATTACTTACCCTTAGTTGAATTTTCTTACAATAACTCTTATCATTTTGCAATAAAGATGGCTCCTTTCAAAGATTTTTATGGTTGAAAGTGGTGAACTCTTATAAGTTGGGATAAACTTGAGGATCGAGTGAGTCTTGGGCTAGGAATGTTGGCTGAAATGGATGAACAAGTTAAGATTGTTAAGAAAAGGTTAGCTGAAACTAATGATCAATAGAAAAGTTACGCTGATGCTAAGAGAGTGCCCCGCAATTTTTCCTTAGGTGAAAAAGTATTGTTTAGAGTGAAACCTCACAAAAGCTCCATTAAATTTGGAAAGTCTTCTAAGTTAGCCCCACGTTATGTTGGGCCTTTTGAGATTCTAGAGGAAGTGAATTTAGTAGCCTATCGGATCATGTTGCCACCAGCTCTTGCCAAAATGCATAATGTCTTTCATGTGTCCTACCTTAAAAAGTATATACCAGGGGATAATCATGTAATTGATTGGACTACTTTACAAGTACGAGACCCCGGAGTAGTAACTCTCGAGCCCATCAAGGTGCTAGGAACACGTAAACTACACTTGCATAATAGAGAGGTCTTGCAATGCAAAGTCCAGTGGGACTAGTACGTTGAAGACTCAACTACTTGGGAGGACTATGTGGAAATTTAGCAGAATTTTCCTCATATTCTTAATGATTTTGAGAATGTTTGAGAAGTGTGTTGTTAGTTGTTATGTTTTAATAATACCTTAGGTCATCGGGGATGATGACTCATAAGGGGGGGAGTATGTTACACCCTAATTGTGTAGTTACTACTTACTATTACTGCATAGGGTAAATTTGAATGTAATGAGAATTCTTGAGATGAATAAATTATTTTTGTACCTTGCTATCAATATGAATGTTATCTCATTTGATGTTGTCTCATTTGATGTTACCTCAATTGATGTTATTCATGGTGAAATACTACATATATGTGAATGAAAGGTTATTGAATTATTATTATTCTAACTTTGGAGATGTTTAAGTATACTACATATTGTTATGAACAATTGACTGTCGTGTACATGTGTTAGTGGATGTAGGTATGTGTTCCATTCCTCCAAGTAGAGGGGAATTATCACTCAACAAAAGATCTTGGTCAGGTAACCGGTAAAAGTAAACTATTTGAGAATATACACACACCACATTAGAATGATTGAGTTGAGTCAGTTTGTGGGTAATAGGTAAGTCATCCCTAGTCATATGTGTGCATTTGATTCTTTTTTACTTTTTCATGCATTGGGTGATGTTTTTCTATTTGAGCTTTTGAGATCTTCTTCTGCTATTACGATTATATCGACAAGTGGGATGTACGTGGAAGTATGTTTACATATATGCACATGCGTGTCAATGAGATCTGAATGACATGTATATCCATATGTATAGATGTACCACACATAAACACTTATCAATATGATGGTAATCATGAATGGCTATATGTGAAATGGATACATGAACATATATATATGTATAGTATATACATGTATCCATGTGTATATGTATATCGATACATGCGTACATTGGCGAATGGACACACTCATACAAATGCATCAATATAGATGTACCTACACCTACATGTACATAGAGGCATATATATATATATATATATATATATATATATATCAAATATATATATATATATATATATATATATATATATATATATATATATATATATATATATATATAAATATATGCTTACATTATTGGCTACGATATATGTAGACACCTAAAAATGACCTAGGCCTACAAGCTTCATTTTACCACTTTCATCCTAGCATAATTAAGACATTTAATTATGTCCTTGGTCCACATTCAACTATTGATTAAATAATTCATAATTGTTTAATTAATTCATGTCTTTTTATTCTTCATGATTATTAAATAAATAAATTTTATTTATTTATTAAATATGTCATTAATTGTCTGTCTTCCTTAATTAAATAAATTTCTTAATTTATTTAATTTCCCTTTCATTAATTATTCGATTATTAAATAAATGAATTTCATTTATTTATTTGATATGTCAAACTATCACAATTAAATAAATTTATTAATTTATTTAATCAGTCTTATCTTCCAAAATAAATAATTAATTTTAATTATTTAATTACTAATTTCACTTTTCTCTCATTTTAAATAAATGAAAATATTTAAAATGATTTCATTTAATTAACTTTCACTCTTTTTAGTAAATAATCTGAAAAAGATTATTTACTTTTCACATAAAATCCATGATTTGAATTAATTTAATTCAAATTGGTAATTATTCTTCCAAAAATCAAGTAATCGGGCAAATTCTTGATTTTCCAAATCGAATCTTCAGTCCAAATCTTATCTTCTTGATTTTTCGAATCTCACAAATCGGGCAATCTTATCTTCTTGATTTTTTGAAAATCTTCATTTCTTTAATTAATTTATCTCATTTATTCTCCACCGTCGATCTGATTATCTGAGATATTATTCTAACCATTCGATTAAGGATTTTGCCCTAACCCTGATTAAGGATTCTCAAATTTAATCTGGGCCTTTCATTTTAGGTTCTCATCATCAATTAATCTCGTCCATCCACTCAAAATGACATTTTCTATAAAATGTCATTTTCCCCTCACTTTTGGATTACACGCTAACATTTTAGATTTACGCACATATTATAGTCATTTATTAGCTTGCACATTTAAGGCTTCTCATTTTCAATTATTGTCATTATTTGATCAAAGTCTTAGACATTGTCATAGTCATAGGCATTTAGACATTTTTATGCAAATCCTTCAAGGATTGTTGTAGGACTTAGACATTTTTAGATTGCTCGAACAATGAATATGAGGGCAACATCATCCAGCAAGTAAGAAGGTGCTATGGAGGTAATCATGGGAATTACGATTTACAGGTATAACCGTTTTGTTTTCAATTTCCTTTGTGCTCTATAGAACTTTGGGTTTATTGTCATTAATGATTTTCATTCATTTGATCTAATCTTAAATTCAAAAATAACCCTTAGTTACATTGGTGAACCCGATCACTCGACAATGATGGTCGACGTACCTCTGGACTTTCAAATGAGCGAGTACATGCTTCTGACAGTGTCGAGACTACTAGGGAAACCCTCACCGAAACAGACTCCCATGAGTGGGAATTTGGCTCAGAACGATCCCTAAGTGACTGTTGTCTTGATGATTTGTTTGTCGAACTAGGGGAACTGACCTCTGAACAACGATTTTGGCAAACATTCAAAATTGAACAGGCACCAAATAGTCAAAGTCCTACTACCACTTCCCATGCCGTACAACACCCGTCATCTGAACCCCATCCGTCCAATCCATCTGAGGTATCAGACGACATTGACAACCAGGACTCTAAAACCTTCACTCCCTATTTTGACAATGACTATGACACTAGTGAAGGAGAATATTGGATAGAGTCCAATGTCGAGTTGGATGATGATAACCTCATCTACAACATCACCGAATCCATCTACATGTTGTCTACATCCTCACCATAATTTACCAGCATTGACGATGGCATCTCCTTAGTTTACCCTGAGCTAGTTGATTGGGACCAACAAGGATCGCCAGTTCTGGACACATTTCAGAATAATGAGGCAATTGCCGAATTCATGGGATTACGAGAAGGCATACCTAGTGGGGACCACAAATCCGGATTCACCATTGATTTAGATTGCACCGCATACTTCGGTGAGACTGTTCAGTCCTCTAGTCGCAAAAGTAAAAATAAAGTAAAAAATGAAACGTCTCTAGGTGAAAACCGAAAGGCACCTCTTGACATAAAATAGTAAAAATAAAGGATGTATCTGCAGGTGAAAACCTCTGTGAGGCGCCCAAAGATGAAGAACTGGACTTTCTCCCCATGCAACAAGAGAAATCGGCTATGCTTATTGAGGACACAATAGAGGATAACATTTCAACTGCAGAAGACCCCAAGATGGTCCTATTTGCTGCATCATTGACTGATGAAGAGAAACTAGAATTTCATAAATTCTTTGCAGAACGAAAAATAAATTTTGCATGGTCCTATGCTGACATGCTAGGATTGGACCCAGAACTGGTTTTGTATCATCTGCCACTATTACCTAATGCTAAACCAGTCAAGCAGAAGTTGCACAAAATGCACCCCCAAGTTGCCCTATTGGTCAAGGCCGAGTTAAAGAAATTGCTAGATGCCAGATTCATAAGGTCTATTGACTACACCGAATGGATTTCTAATCTGGTCCTGGTCACAAAGCCAAATGGGTTGATCCGTGTATGTACAGATTTCTGAGACCTAAATAAAGCATGTCCAAAGGATGACTTTCCTTTGCCAAACATTGACATTATAGTGGACCTTACAGCAGGGTATGAGATGCTATCACTCATGGATGGTTTCTCTGGTTATAATCAAATCCGCATTGCTCCTGAGGATCAACACAAAACAACATTTACTTGCCCATGGGGTACATACTGTTGGAACGTCATGCCCTTTGGTCTCAAAAATGCAGGTGCCACATATCAAGACTATGACTACGATCTTCCATGACATGATGCACACAATAATGGAGGATTATGTAGATGACCTGTTGGCCAAATCAGCAACAAGGAAAGATCATTTGAAGGTACTCGACATCATTTTCAAGAGACTTGAAGAGTACAAAGTTTGGCTAAACCCTAAGAAGTATGTTTTTGGGGTCACATCGGGTAAACTATTGGGATACATAGTTTCCCGAAGAGGCATAGAAGTCAATCCAACAAAGGTCAAAGCAATCATAGACATGCCTTCACGCAGAGGAATCAGTGAACTCAGAACTCTATAAGGTAGAGTACAATCTATTAGCGTTTCTGGCTGGTGGCGAGATAGAAGTGTCATCTGTTCGATACGTTGCAAAATTGTCCCCTTTGTATAGGCAGAGATAAATGTCAAGAAGGCCTTCAACAAATAAAAGATTACCTGCTATCAACACCAGTCCTCATGCCGCCCATTCATGGAAAGCCATTGATTCTATACATCTTGACTACTAGTTCAGCACTGGGGGCATTGCTGGCCCAAAATGATCATGAAGGAAAAGAAAGAGCAATCTATTACATCAGTCGCACACTGATAGGCTATGAGTTGAACTACACATACATTGAACGTGCATGTCTCACGATTGTTTTTGCATCCCAGAAATTAAAACACTATATGCTCAGTCACCAGACACAGCTGGTTGCCAAGATTGATCCACTGAAATATCTACTAAGTCGGGTGGCATTAACAGGCCGGTTAGCAAAATGGGTCATGATACTAAGTGAGTATGACATACAATATGTTGAGCGTAAGGCAATAAAAGGGCAGGTAATAGCAGATTAGCTGGCAGATGCACCAATCCAAGTCACTCATCCATTGGTAACTAATTTTCCTGATGAGTTCATTTTTCATGCGGAACCGACAGCACCATGGAAGCTATACTTTGATGGGTCTCATACTGGTCATGGCTCAGGCACTGGAATCTTGTTTATCACACCACAGGGGGATTCAATTCCCAAGTCATTCAGGATCGCTTTCCCTTGTACAAATAACATTGCCGAATATTAAGCACTAGTCACAGGTCTCAAGTTGGCAATCAAATGGAAAAGTCGGACATTGCTTGTATTTGGGGATTCGGCTAGGTGATCAACCAAGTGAATGATGACTATGAAACAAAGGATGAGAAGTTGCTTCCTTACAAGAGGATGGTGGGCGGTTTCGACATACTTCAATTGATTTCTTTTGAACAAATCCCGGGGCACAAAATAAAATGATGCAATGGCTACTATTAGTTCTCTCTTGGACATCCTAAAAATGTGTCTGTCCCAGGTTCTTAGTAGAACAACTTTTGTCTGACATATGATATCCTAGAATCAGAAACGGTTTGCGAACTTGTTTGTCCCAACTCTCCTTAGTATCAGGACATTTATGACTACTTAAAATCTCAAACCCTTCCACCGAACCTGTCAAATAACCAAAGGAAGTCCTTCATTAGGAAATCTGCAAGGTATGCCATTGTCAGTGACACCCTTTACTGTCGTAGTTTCGACGATACCCTCCTTAGATGTCTTGACACTGACGAAGCATGTACGACCTTATGAGAAGTGCATGATGGTATATCGCGGATCTCATTAGTGGTCCTACTACGGCTAAGAAAGCCAACAAGACTTGGGTATTGACCAACCATGGAAAAAGATGCAATTGAATATGGAACTTATTAGCCAATGTGAATCCATGGTGATTAGGTCCGCGGCTCCGATACAGGGAACTCCGGCGATCACTTCTGCAGTAACCCTTTGCTCAATGGGGACTCGACCTCGTGGGTAAGATTCATCCAACCTCATCTAATGGCCACAAATTCATTATTATCACCACTAAGTATTTCACAAAGTGGATTGAAGCCATCCCATTGACATATATTACTGGCAAACAAATATCGAAGTTCATCCTTAACTACATCATTTGTCGGTATGGCTACGTAGAACCATCATCGCCCGACGGTTATCCGTTTAAAACCAAGGCGTGCGTGGTTATGTGGCGGTCCTTATCAACACCACTTTTCATCTCCATACTACCCACAAGGCTTATTGGTAGGGCGTCCAATAAAACCATTGTCAAGATCCTAAAAAAGACTGTCAATGATGCTGACCGTGACTGGCACATACAACTCAACCCTGCTCTGTGGGCTTACCGAACTAGCATTCGTACGCCTACAGGGGCCACCCCATTTGCCCTAATCTTTGGCGCTGAAGCCATCTTACCCATTGAGGTCAAGATTCCTTCGCTATGAGTCTCCTTGAAGGGTCTAACTAATGAAGAGGAGTACCGACAATCACGCTTGCACGAGCTGGAAATGCTGGAAGAAAGAAGACAAAACTCATTGAATCATCTCCAAGCATACCAAAACCGCCTTTGTCGCAGCTACAATAAAAAGGTTATGGTCAGAAGGTTTGACATTGGTGACCTAGTTCTCATGCAGAACCCCAAGAACCAAGCAGACAGAGAAAAGCCAGGGAAATTTGAACCAAACTGGCTGGGTCCCTATATTATCATATCTTCCTTTGGTTCTAGAGATTATCAATTAGTAACTCCAGATGGGGAACAGTTGACTGAGCCCATCAACAGTTTACACCTCTGAAATTTCTACGCATAGCATCAGAGGGTGGAGCTGAAAGCCATAAAATACAAAAAAATAAAAAATTGAAAAATGATAAAAATTGTTACCTTGATGAAAAGCTAGCAAACAGGCATCTTGGTGACACCAAAAAATCAAAAAGTCAAGAAAATAGTAAAGAGAAAAATGATTCGTTCAATAGTGAAAACCTGGCAAACAGGCACTTTGGACAAGTACCATGGTGAAAACCTAGCAAACAGGTGCCATGCGTAATCAATCATTGCTCTGCCATCTACTGTCATTTTGTCTAAACTTGGCCTAGGATGAAAGGTATTTCTGCCATTATTACGCAAATCACCACAACATCCTACCCTACCTGTCCTAGTGGATAAACGATTAACATCAAGTCCAGACAACTGTCCATCTAGTAAGTCAGCAGCATCCCATCCACATTCCTTACAAATGGCTAAGTCTTAGACTTGACTGGGGGAAATTTTTTTATCATGCAACTGCAGTGGATGTCACATATGATCACAAAAACATCATAAAAAGTCTTGAAAAGATAAAGGATCTGAAAAGGTCTTTAATCAAAATGAAAGACAAAACAATAAAGGATCGAAAGATCATAAAATGTCTAAAGATAAAGCTCAAAGTCGAACCATATCAGCAAAGTCGAAAAGACAAAACGTTAAAAAAGGATCCTAAAAGATCTTTCATTAAAGGATCCGGACAAAACATCATAAAGAGATCTGAAGATCGCTTATCATAAAATAATCCTGGTCAGACCAAAAACATCATGGAAATGTCACGAGAAAGACCTAAAAATCATAAAGCGTCATTAGACATCAGCGAACACAAGCGTAGTGTCATCTTTGTCAAAGTCAATCAAGTCAATGGAGTCCATGTCATTGTCGAACTATGTTGTCTGCGCACATTTACTAAATGAGCAAACTCATACTTGAGTCCCGGAACATTAGGTCAGTCCTTTTAGGTTTGTCAAAGGTAAATCATGGCACGATAACACGGTCATCAAGACAAAGTCATTGGTTGTGTCGAACTATGAGTCACCGATTGTATGGCGTAGGCAAGGAGCCATCTATCGATGAGCCCGAGGCATACCCAAATTCAGTCTATTAGGGTTCATGGCATCACACTGGCACACACGTCAAAAAGGATCTTCAAGAAAACACAAATCTTTCTCAAACAAATGAAACTCATCAAGAAAATGTCGGCAATCATTTATCGCAACATGAAAAAACTCATCGGCACATATTATTATGACATAGCAACATCTGGTCAAAACAAGTCAAACCATCATAACCCGTCAAACTGTCAAAACTCGGTTAACCTTTAGATGTGTCCTTCTGAAAGGTAACCTCTGTCATTCATGCCTCAGGATGTGTCCTTCCTAGGCATCGTCATTGTCATTCGACATTTTCACGCGATCCTCACAACATCTAAGGATCACCCCTCTCGACATCGACACTCTTCAGATGTGTCCTTCTGAAGAATCATCTATGTCATATATGCCTCAGGATGTGTCCTTCCTAGGCATCGTCATCATCACCATCACATGACATTTGGAGATTAATTCTCTTGGCATCAATTTTATTCAGGATGTGTCCTTCCTGAATTTGGCAAACCTGGACATCTATTGTCAACGCATCATCAAAGCTTTAACACTCGGACGTCTCATCATCATTAAACTAGGACATCTTGACATCAGAACAATGAATATCCAGACACACTTGGCAAACACTTGACAATTGTCTTTTGGTCTTTTATCATGTTATTAGTTTTTCAGCGAGATCCCACTAAGTAGGATTTAGAGAAGCAGCGACGTATCATGACGATTGACACGCATGACTACTAGCTTCTCAGCTAGATCCTGATCCTGGGATTTAGAAAAGCAATGACATATCATGATAGAGACTCTATTTTTGTATTTTGGCAATCATGTCACTAGTTTCTCAAGGATGTCCTGAAACAGGATTTAGAGAAGCAACGACGTGTCATGTTTTGTACTTGTCTTTTTCTACTTGTGGTTGATTATGACAAAAAGACGGGGGCAATCACGCTCTTGGTATAAGTCATGATCATCCTTGTCTGTGACTATTTGTCTTACGTAATGGTACGACCTTGCACACCTTGATCTATGTCATATCATGGTGTTTGTTGGCCATTACAATAGTTTGCCCAATGATGATTAAGAGCAATAAATATTAAAAAGTCCTACAGTAAAGCTTTGAAGGATTTGGTCTAGGAACTTACATGCATCTCCTTTAGTCATGTCATCTTCTCTCGCCCATCTCATATAAGCATTGCATCCATATCATCATCCATATCTTTTGCACTAATATTCCTTTGTCTCTTCATATTCTAGTCTTCTCATCAATTTCGAGAGCACACCCATGTTCTTGGAACCTGTCTGTCCTCTCGAGGGGGCATACCACCCTCCCTCTCATTCTTCCTCATCTTATTTTTGCATCACATATTTTGACTTATTTTCTGTCACAATGCGACATGCTACATTATGACAAAGAGGGGCAAAATGTAGACACCTAAAAATGACCTAGGCCTACAAGCTTCATTTTTACCACTTTCGTCCCTAGCATAATTATGACATTTAATTATGTCCTTGGTCCACATTTAACTATTGATTAAATAATTCATAATTATTTAATTAATTCATTTCTTTTGTATTCTTCATGATTATTAAATAAATAAATTATATTTATTTATTAAATACGCATTAATTGTCTAAGTCTTCCCTTAATTAAATAAATTTCTTAATTTATTTAATTACCTTCATCATTAATTCTTCTTGATTATTAAATAAATGAATTTTATTTATTTATTTGATATGTCACTAACTGTCACAATTAAATAAATTTATTAATTTATTTAATCAGTTTATCTTCCAAATTAAATAATTAATTTTAATTATTTAATTACTAATTTCACTTTTCTCTCATTTTAAATAAATGAAAATATTTAAAATGATTTCATTTAATTAACTTTCACTATTTTTAGTAAATAATCTGAAAAAGATTATTTACTTGTCACATAAAATCCATGATTTGAATTAATTTAATTCAAATTGGTAATTATTCTTCCAAAAATCAAGTAATCGGGCAGATTCTTGATTTTCCAAATCGAATCTTCAGTCCAAATCTTATCTTCTTGATTTTTTGAATCTCACAAATCGAGCAATCTTATCTTCTTGATTTTTTGAATCTCACAAATCGGGCAATCTTATCTTCTTGATTTTTTGAAAATCTTCATTTCTTTAATTAATTTATCTCATTTATTCTCCACCGTCGATCTGATTATCTGAGATATTATTCTGACCGTTCGATTAAGGATTTTGCCCTAACCCTGATTAGGGATTCTCAAATTTAATCTGGGCCTCTCATTTTAGGTTCTCATCATCAATTAATCTCGTCCGTCCACTCAAAATGACATTTTCTATAAAATGTCATTTTCCCCTCACTTTTGGATTACACGCTAACATTTTAGATTTACGCACATATTATAGTCATTTATTAGTTTGCACATTTAAGGCTTCTCATTTTCAATTATTGTCATTATTTGATCAAAGTCTTAGACATTGTCATAGTCATAGGCATTTAAACATTTTTATGCAAATCCTTCAAGGCTTGTTGTAGGACTTAGACATTTTCAGATTGCTCGAACAATGAATCTGAGGGCAACATCATCTAGCAAGTAAGAAGGTGCTATGGAGGTAATCATGGGAATTACGATTTATTGGTATAACCGTTTTGTTTTCAATTTCCTTTGTGCTCTATAGAACTTTGGGTTTATTGTCATTAATGATTTTCATTCATTTGATCTAATCTTAAATTCAAAAATAACCCTTAGTTACAATATATATACATATATAATATATATTAATGGATATATATATATAAATACATGTTAGTATTTAAATATATATAATATATATTTAACATAGTATATATGTTATTTGAAATCAAATTTCTCTTATTAATGAAGCCGATATATTATGGGTTGTTTTATAGTCAATAGAGACTATGAAATGGAGGTCGATATTGACTATGTCAATGGAGGATGATTTAATAGCTTATGACTGTTAATGGAAATCATCATAATGAATGGCATGCGATATGAGATGTTGCATTACATTTGATATTGTTGTATATTATATGCTTGACTTAGTCGATGCCTTAATTGAGACTATGCTTGACTGTGTCTAACATATTAAACTGCCAAGTCGATTCATCCAACATTTGGATCAATGGAAACCAATTGTCATAAAATGGGAATTAACTGAGTTTTACTGTGCCAAATATGAAGGAACGGGAATTGGAATTGGCACTACCTTTGAGTTTGAATTTTTGTTGTAGAATTATTTTCTATGTGAAAATTTGAAATATGCACATGTTGATTGAATAAGTCTTCAGATTTTTGTTACAAAATAAGTCGACCTATAGGTGTATAAGTTGAGTATTAGCTTGAGAATTCTCCACCTTTCTGATAGGTTTCATGTGTTGCTTTGCATGAAGCTTGATGTCTATTAGCATGCATAAAATGTAGGCTTTGAGGTTGCTTGGTTGCTCTATAAATAGCTGAACCATTTCATTTGTGAGGGATGCATTCTTTCCCAAGATATTATACATCTTTTGTTGTTCATTATTTCTTAGTTATTACCAGTCATACTTGTCTTATTTTACGAGTGAGATATAAAGAGTGTTCTATTGTGAGTAAGAGGTAACATTGTTGTTTGAGAGAAGTAAGCTATCAACAAGTGAGATAGATTTGTTTGTGAGAAGCTGATTATCAAGCTTATTGTTGTTGGAAAGGGTTGGATTGTTGTCTTTAGTTGGATAAGTGATAACAGGCATGAGGATCTCTTCTTTGTTATTTTACTTTGATTGATATTGCTTGCATGCATGGTTGAGATGTCTTTTCCAATATATGCATTAGAGAATGTAGATTATTTTGAAAATGAATTTTAAGATATTATGTTGTTTTCATATTGTGTTTTTAAGTAATCCATAGTAGGAGATGGCTGTTTATCATAGGTATTATATACTAGGTGTGATTGAACATGAAAAGAAAATATAGTGTACTTAGCTAAGTTATTTAACTAGGAAAGCTTGTGTTTACTCCTAGGAGAGATAATCTAGTATGGGAGGGAGTTGTTTACTTACTTGTACGTAGGGTTATCCAAGTATATAGGTTATCTTTAGAATGAAGGACTATCCATTGAATGGAAATACCTAGCTTGTGAACTTACTAGTTAAGTAGGTTTATTCAAAGTAGATTAATATGGTTGTAAGTTATCTAGAATAATGGAATATTCATTGAAGGAAATACCTATGCGTAGCTTAAGATAGCCTTAAGTCAAATCGGCCCTGAGTAGTGTATGTGATAGATGACCTTCGGTAGAACATACTATATGAAACACTTTAGCCAAAGTAGTGTGATGACCTTTGGATCCACTATCAGTTCACCGTGATCCAGTATTACATGCAAGATAGAAATTATGGGATTACAAGTTCTAGTTATGTAGGACTAAAACATAGATTTTTGGGACCCTATGGACTACTCTTGCACTTCTAAGGTTTTTCACCTAAAGGGAGAGAGATAGGGCCAAAAATGCTTATGTATCACTCAAATTAAGATGTGTGTGATGTGATATGATGTAAATGAAGTTAATTAAATGCAATAAATTAATCTAGGTGACTGAAAAATGAATGCAAAAGTGCAATTACAACTATGTTTGAAAACACATTGTGATATGCAAACAACTATGTAAATGAAGAAATTATGTAGAACAGAGAGTATAGGGATGAATCTACGTGCACCTTGGTGAAATGTGAGCTTTCTGGAGTGTTCTGGATGCTAGTGAAATTCACTAATTTTTCACAGTGGGACTCATTCGTCCAGGGTGGCAAATTAGTCCACCTACTGGTGAAAAACTGTCTGGAGTTGATTTTTGTCTGTCAGGATTTGAAATCTGACAAAACTCAAGTTTCTAGTCCTAAGGTGGGACTCATTTTCCATAGGTGGTGGATTAGTCCTCCCCCAAATTTTTGAAAAAACTAGGAGACAACTCTGCAACACCATATCTGAGAATGTCTGCTTGTCAGGTTGCTAAAGTCAAATCTACAGAAAATGGACTAATAACTCTCTCCAAGCTTGATTTTGACTCAAATTGACTTGAAGCACCTAGTTGACTTGAATATCACTCTTCAACACCTAATAACCTGTCAAATTTGCAAAAAAAAGGCTGCAAACAAACAAGAAAAGGGGGGAAAATTATTAGGGGTTAGTGAATAGGGGTTTGCCTTGGTCAAACCCCACTTTCGGTAATTAAACTCTTGAAAATACAATGTAATGAAAGAGAAAGATAAACTAATAACATGCAAGTGTTATCAACTCACCTATCTCTTGATAATGCAAGTCTGAAGTAATGTCAATGGTTGCTTGAAAGTGCTTGAATTGTTGATGTAGAATGCTTGAATGCTTGAGATTGCTTGAATATGATATGTGAATGTTGGAGGATTGTTGGAGATGTACAATGAGGTGAAAATCACTTATTTATACAATTCATGTACCTTAGTATCTGTTCATACCTCATTACAAATCGACATCAAGTGATTTTGAATAAAATCCCAAAAGGAAATTTGAAATGTTTTGAATTTGGGGCCAAGGGGGGACTCATTCACCACCCATGGCGAATGGGTCCCACCTAGGACCTAAAAACATGTGTCGGGAAAAATGTTGTATTTAATGTTATTTGTCAGGATAACATTCAAAATACACTTAATTACAACTTATGAGGGCATAAAGGGACAAAATAAAGCATGAGAAGGGTGTAAATAGTGAAAATGTGCCTAGAAGAGCATGAAAGCTTGTTACAAGACTTTACAACACTTAAAAATAGGGCTTGTTGATGAGTGAAAAGGTGGTTTTTAGGTAAAATGCATTAAATAGAGTCTAGAAGAATGTAGAAATGTCTTACAACACTTCACAACACCTTCACAAGACGTCGTTCTTTAAGTTTTAGTACCTAAATAAGCATGTACAAGCCATGTTACAACATAAAATCAAAGAAAAATAGTTCCAACACCATGAAACAAGACCTAAAATTCCATGAAAATCACAAGGGACCATTTTTCTATGGCACATTTAGCCCCCACTTTAGTGAGAGGATGAACTTGCTTCAAAGTCACACTAAAGTAGCCATGAACATCGAGGGGAGGGTTCAAATGCACTTATGTTAGCAAGATGAAATGACAATGATCAAGAGGGATGATCAAGCCCCCAGGATGAAGATCCCATGGAAAACTAAGCATAAGAACAAAGTAACACACAAGTGTTGAGATAAATTGGATGAAGCTTCGATCATCAATCCATCTAGTTGTGAAAAGAGATCTAGGATGATTGTTTGAAAGAGAGAATGTGTACTCACTTTGGGGCCATAGAACTTTAGGTTGTCCAAAGGGTGAGAAGGCCCAACTGTATACTCACTTTGGGGCCATGGAACTAGTTGTCCGTGGGGTGAGAAATACCAAAAAGTAAGATACATACGCTAGTTGGTATGCACTCACAAACACAAAAGGTGGCTATGGGGAAAAGTCATGCCGCTAGGTGGGCTTCTCGCTCAACCATGTCAAACTTATACCCGTTGATAACTTTAACAAGGCGCCACAAGAAAATGCTCATGAACGAAAAGGAAAGGTACCACAATCATGCAAGTTGTGTTATGCAAGGTGGAAAAAAGGAATGCAAAATGTAAAAATGCCAAGATATAAAGTGAAAAGATGTAAAATGTTCAAAGGATTATTTTTCAATTCATGCAAGGTCAGTCACTTAGGGAACATTGTGTCTAGCCTCCAAGAGAGGATCAGTCAAAGAATAGTATATTCATAACTTAGGGGATGCAGTGCATCGCATCATGCCACCAAGAGGAATGTAATATGCTAAGAAAGATCCAACTTATGAAGTAAATCACACCCAATGTCATCCACAAAGTGACGAATGCATCACACAAATGACAAGGCTACACTAGGAACCAAAAATGCAAATGAATTAGTGGAAATGTATGCCGCCCACTTTAAAGGAATTGCTACACATCATTCTGTGAGCAATGACTTTAAAGTAGAGAAGAAAAGAAAATGAAAAAAGAAAACAAGACATGAGAGCCAACTTGGAAAGCCCTATGCCAAGTCATATGTTTCGAAGTTAGGTTGCACCATGTCAAGGAAAATGAAAAGAAAAGAAAGGGAGTTGCCCCCCAAAAAGGAAAATACACCAAACACATAAGGGATCTATGGATTTGGGGTCAGTCTATTCATTGCTGCAATGTTTCGATTAAAGATATCGGAACTATCATCATTCCCCGAATACATAGAATGAGAAGAATGACACAAAGAGAGAAAAAACAAAAGAAAAATGAATTCTTTTTTGAGTCAACATGGAAGAGACATTGCGGTCTCGATGCTTTACATCATCCCCAAAGGGAAAACACAAGCAAAACGAAAGAAAATGAAAAATCTTTTGGGTCAACATGAAGGAGACATTTTGGTCTCAATGCCTTGTGTCATCTCCAAAAGGAAAACAAAAAACAAAAAGAGAAAAATACAAGGACCTTGTGGGTCAACATGGAAGAGACATAGGGCGTCTCTACGCCATGCATCATCCCCAAAAGGAGAACACAAAATGAAAAGAGAGAAAGACAAGGACCTTTTGGGTCAACATGGAAGAGACATAGGGCGTCTCTATGCTTTGCATCATCCCAAAAAGGAGAACACAAAAAAAAAGAGAAAAAGATAATGCACAACAAATATAAGAATAGAGGAATGAATAGAAGAAGTGTACAAAGAGAGAGAACATCAAACACACGATACGAGGGAACATGATACACACATGAAAAGGAAAATAAAAAGAAAAAGTAACAAGTAATGCAAATATAAGTCAACCATTAACTAAGTTATTGGTTTCTCAATCTTAAGGAGATAAGCGAAAAAGGAATAAAATAGTTAAGAGACAAAGACAAGTGCATTACAAGGACAAGGCTAACAACATCTTGCCCTCCACAGAGTGTAAAGGAAAGAATGAGTCGAGGTGGGTGATGTGAAAGGATCATGCAATATTGAGAATAGGGAATTCTACAACTATGGGATGAGGATGGGATTTGGTTGCTTTAAGGTATGATGGGGAAACAGTCAGTATCAGTGAAGTGATACTTATCAAATATGTCCTTCAATGTTCAAAATTCTTTAGTGTGATGTCCAAGGATGCGATGATATTTGAAAAATGGGATATTAGAGTCTTTGGGATGAATAACCAACCTATTCATAGGTTGTAAAAGTATAAGACCTTTGTTTAAAAGGAGTTAAAGTCTTTGTTCACATTCAAGTGGAGGATGTGTAGGAAACTGAATCTTTTTGAGTTTGTAAGGTCATTTTCGCTTGCTAGATTCTCCTTGTTCATGAATGGAAGGAGGAGAAGGACCCATGGGGATCCTAACATACTTATCATTAAAAGGAGATAAGGGTTTCTCTCATGAAAGAAGAATATTTAAGTTAGGTGGAGCATTCAAAATCACCGTTCCAACATCCGAAAGTCTCCTAGGTTGAAGGGGATGTCTCTCAGGATGAGAAGGATCATGATATCCAAGGCCTGTTGTGTTTGCTTTGGTTGGTTGTTCAAAAAGTTGATGGATGCCATGTTCATGTTTTGCGTCACAACCTTGTTTACTTAAGATAGTAAATCCTTTACAATAAGTCTCTTCAAGGTTATTAGGAATGTTTGTGACTGTGTGCTCATAGAATGGTTGGGATTGTGGGGGTTGAGAGGAACTATGTCCACTTGAGGAAGGAACCTTAGGTCCTATATTGACTTCAGGATGTAAATATGCAAAGTGATCAGGAGGTGCAACAGTGGGAAGGTCTTGTGATCTCATTGATGGGTAAAAGGTTGTATTGGCCTCTAGGTTGTCAAGGAAATCATTGTATAACTTGTGCATACTATCATCATCTTCTCCAATGATGTCTACTTCACAAGGAGGACAATCATTAGGAGTTGTAGGAGCATGTTGGAGTTCAAGGTCATTAGGGTCACAACCAAAGGCACATTTGGACATGTCTACCAATGACTTTAAGGAATTCCAAAACTTATTGAAAGAAAATGCCATGATGCAAATAAACTAAGATGCAATAAATGAGGAAAAACAAAGAATTTGTGAATGAAAATAGAATGCAAGAACATAAAAGTGTAATGTAGAAGAATGCCAAAAAGATTGTAGAAATGTTGTTTCAGAAGTGCAGAGGGACTAATTTTCCCTGGGTGGCGAATGAGTCCTTGTATGTGTTAGCTCTCAAAAACGCAGGCTGAATGCCTCAAGGGATTGCCAATCTCTTGATATGCTTTAGGGTAACAGACAAGGTTGAAAGAATTCAACCTTCTACTCTTTAGGTGCTGCAAAACCTAGGTGGGTGTACCTCTCTTGAATAATGCAGGCTTAACTTGTGATTATTTTCTTAAAACAGTTTGTTCACAATGACAATGGGAGGTGAACAAATGAAATCCAACTTGAAAACAACACAATATTCTGATCTGAATCCTAAAATAAATGCTCAATTAATAGATGTAAGGAAAACTGAATAAATTCAAATGGTGAAGTGCAGAGACTAGTGCCTTGTTGGGTATGTGGAGTCAAATGAGATCAAGATAAGCAACACTTTCTGGAGAAGACACAAATTATCTGGCATATGTTTTGTTTACAACTTGTATAAACATGCAATAATGTGACTACTAAGTTCTACTTCAATAATCCAAAATGAGTTTCTCTGATTACTGTGATCAATAAAATGATTTAATCTTTGCTTGAAAGAACCAGTTGATTGATCACACAAATACAGTAAATGTGTATCGATAAATCAAACATAAACTTGTTATGTTAATTTAAACAACCAAAAAAATCAATCATGGAGACAACTTAGCAGTATTTTTCATTTCAATTCAACAAATAATTGACACCAGAGAAATGAAGCAACATCAACTGAATCTCATAAATACCTCCATTGTGAAATCATGCAATAATAGCCTCTAGTCTGATAATTTTACTCTATTGTATCTACTTGTAGTGTATCAGAAATCTAATGTCTGGTCCTTATTAACAACAACAACATGCTTATTTATACACAAGCATGAGAAAAATATCAAAATAAAATATGATGTCGGCCCTCCACAAGATTCGGGCTCAATTCAAGTCGGCCAACAACCGTCTCCAAGCATTCAACATGTCGGCCACAAGATTTTGAAATTCTATTTTTACCAATAGAATAGTCAACCAGACACAACATATCATCCTGCCAAAGGCAATTCAAACATTATCATTCCGTGTTCACTATGCACGTTTCATGCTTTCGCCATGACAATCCGGGTTGAGGAGATATCACATAGACTACACAATGCTCCATCGAAGGCTCCCCCTAGTTTCGTGTCGTTGTAACTAGGCTAATGCCACGTTGAAAACAAGAAGTGTCGCCATAGCCCATTGCTCTCGGGGAGACCATATACCGAGATCACTATGTCAAGCCGAAGATCCTCATATATCCTCAAGTTGTTGTGACCACCCAAATGTTATTTCGAAGACAAGAGGCATCCTTTTATTCTTTTTCGTTTCACTATAGCCCCGTGCTGTCGGTGAGAAGTCACAGAGATAACAAAATGTCCTATCAAAATTCACTTTACCCTCTACATGTCGCTGTAACAACCCGTTAGTCATACCAAAGCATATAGTATTCATTTGTTCTCACTCTGCTTCGCTATAACACATAAGTGTCAGGGAGAGGTTACACAAATTTCTCCTAGCTACATCGAATGGCCCCCACCACCCGTAGGTCGCCATAGCACCTCGCTTGTTACACCGAGGTCAGAGGATATTCTTCTGATTCTTTAAGTCTTGCTGTGACCACACAACATCGGTGGGACTCTATAGTGAGTTGACCCCGTTCTGCCGAAAGCACAACACAAGAAACTTTCGGCAAGACTCAACAGATTCACTATGATATATATCGATGCCCCAAACCTTCGTCAATAGAACCCGAGCATATGCCACTCGACAAGACAATTATATCTCGCCATGACCTCCACCCGATTATGAAACCTATGCCGATATGTAACTTATCTGTCGCCGAAACATAGGATATGTCATGCCAAAAACCACCTGCAGGAAAATCCATTCGCTGTGACAATTAATAAGTCTTGCCGATAGGCAACACAGACTTATTGCAAGCAGAAAAAGCACAATGGGTCAGGGAGACAATGGTGTTCTCACGCTGATAGGAACCAGAATGTAAAAAATGCATGACTCAATTGATTCAATGAGACAATATGGCAAACTACAGATGAAAAATGCATATGGTCAGACCAAAATTGGAAGTTTATGAATGAAAACTTATGTAAAAGCACCAGATTTTTTATAGTTCTAACAGTGGCTCCATCTGGGGATGAATGATAGTTAGATCATTGCAAGGATCCAGAATCTTTAGGTGAGTAGACCAGACACAAAATGATGAGCCATTGAGCAGAAATGGAATGAATGGAAATGGAAATGAATGCGAAGTGGGAGTGAATGCAAAGTGAATGCAAGATGGAGGTGAATGGAAAATGAGAGTGGAACGGAGGTGGATGCAAACCTAAAACTACTGTGCATGGAAAATAATTTTAAAGAGGATACACAAGAGTTGTCCATGCACTGGCAACCCTCAATCCTCTATGTTGATCAAGAGAAGAAAAGCTTCAAGAATTGCCCATGAACAGGCAATTCCTGATCTTCACCAGCCATGTTCTGCAGATAGTATGAATCTTCACCCTTCTTTCTAGTAACAACAAAAGGTCCCAACCAAAGAGCTTCAAATATACCATGCTTACCTTTCTCCTGACACCTTCCATTCTACATCAACACCCAATCATTTTCTTCAAATTTTCTATTCTTTGCTTTCTTGTCAAATAGATACTTCATCTATGCCTGTAACTTCATGTTTTGATTTTGGGCCTCCCTCCTTATTTCATCAAGTTCAGCAAGTTGCTCCATTCTATCTTCCATGGGTTCAAGAACCTCCAAATATTCCTGTAAGATAAACTTGTAGACTGGTAACAAATTCTACAGAGGCATCCTAGCCTGTACTCCATACACTAATTCAAATGGAGATTTTCCAATTGCCTTTTTCACAGTGATTCTGTCAGCCCACACAACTAATTTTAACTTTGAATCCCAAGCCTTCTTATTCTGTCCCAGCATCCTCTTTATAATCTTCAAGAGACTCTTATTGCTAGACTCTGCTTGACCATTGGCTTGTGGATGATAAGGAGCTGCATAAGAAATAGTAATGCCATACTTATCACAAAAGCTTTTGAATTCATCTGACCTGAAGCACATCCCATTATCTTTGATTATCCTTAATGGTGTACCAAATCTGGTGATAATGTTGTCCATCAAGAAATTTGTTACAACTTTACTTGTAGCCTGCTTGGTTGGGATCGCCTCCACCCATTTTGTAAAATAATCAGTGGCAACTAATATCCACCTATGTCCTCCACTTGACTTCTCCTGTATCTCTCCAATGAAATCAATTCCCCTTTGATGAAAAGGGGCATCAACCTGCAAAGGTCGAAGTGGCAAAGCACCCTGATACTTCAATCTTCCAGAAAACTTTTGGCAAGCTTCACATTTTCTCACATATGTAAAAGAATCATTGAAAACCTTTGGCCAAAAATACCCAGCCCTAAGAATTTTGTGCGCAGTTGTCTTTGCTGAATAGTGACCTCCACAAACTCCTTCATGCATTTCCTTCAAAACATGCCTGGCCTGTGACTCATCCAAACATAACAACAATATGCCATCCCTGTTTTTCCAAAACAGATCGCCATCCATAAAAACATATTTGGATGCCTGTAACTTCAAAGTTCTCCTTTGGCTATCACTCAATCCATTTGGACACTTCATATATTTAAGATAATGCATAACATCAGTATACCAAGGAGTGTGTTCAATGCTTGCAACTGCAGCCCCTTCTTCAACATTGCAGATCTGATTTGCTTCAATATTAGTTTCTGCCATTAGCTTAGCCAAGCCTTGGCCTTGTACCAGCTTAGTAATTTGTATTTCCATGTCAAATTCTTGAATCTTGTTGATCCATCTGCATCTTTTCCCTGTAACTTTAGATTGTGTTAAAATGTCTTTGACAACTGCATGAGGGACATAAGCAATCACCTTGGCTCCAACCAGATATGGTCTGAATGCTTTAGTAGCCTTCACAAGAGAAAATGCCTGCTTTTCCATTATGTCATACTTCAATTCAGACCCCTGCAATGATTTACTAAAGAAAGACATAGGCTGTTCATAACCACCTTCATTTTTCTGTAGCATAACAACAGCAATAGTATGCATTGAGGCAAATGAAAAAATCTGAAAAGGCTTTGTAAAATCTGGACTTAAGAATAGGAGCCTCTTTGATAGCCTTTTTGATAGACATGAAAGCATCCAAAGCTTTAGCAGTCCAATCCATTTTTTTTCCTTTCTTCAACATTTTAGATATGGGCTTAATGATCTCAGCAAAATTAGAAACAAATCTTCTAACAAAATTAATTTGTCCAAAGAATGACTGTATTTCCTTAATAGTTTTGGGAATAAGAATCTTATCAATAGCTTCAACCCTCTCAGGATCTATTCTAATTCCTTCTTTTGAAACAATATGCCCCAAGAGCTTACCCTCTATAACTGCAAAATGACATTTCTTTGGATTCAAACTAATACCATATTTAAGAGTTTTAATAAATACCTTTTCAAGATGTTGCACATGATCTTCAGCCTTCTTCAAATAAGAAGTCAAGTCATCTTGATATACCACCATGATAATATTAATCAAATCAGCAAATGCAACATCCATGGCTCTTTGGAAAGTCGCTCCAGCATTAGTGAGACCAAATGGCATTCTTATGTACACATATGTTCACTAAGGAGTAGTGAATGTTGTCTTGTATTTCTCAGATTCCTTGACTTTGACCTGATTATATCCAGAGAACCCATCCATCATAGATAACAGCTCACAGCCTATCACCTTATGCAATATTGCTTCCATGTTGGGTAGAGGATAATTATCCTTGAGAGATGCCATGTTCAAATTTCTAAAGTCCACACATAATCTGATATCACCATTCTTCTTTCTCACAGGAACCAGATTTGAAACCCACGTTGAATGTCTGATTGGTTTGATAATTCCTCCATCTCTAAGTTTTGTCAGTTCTTCTTGCATTTTAGGCTCCAATGTTGGATTTATAGGTCTTTGCTTCTGTCTAAAAGGCTTGGTGTCTGGCTTCAATGGTATTTCATGCTGAAATAAATCTTCCCTGTATGCTTTCAAATCCTCATAAGACCAAGCAAAAACATGTTTATATTTTCTTAATAACTCAATCGGCATTCTTCGAATTGTAGGGCTAATCTTCTTTCCAATGTATACCTTTCTTGGTGCTATCTCAGTCCCCAAGTTAATCTCTTCAACATCTTCCTTTCTGACTGGTGTTTGCTTCATAAGGGATCGATCATTTCCATCATACACCCTTTCTAGTGCCACTAATCCTTTAGGCAGCTTGTTTGTTTTGAGCTGCAATATCTCCTTTCCAAACACAGTTTGTTTCCCATCTACTTCCTCAACAAAGGCGTTGAAATCAATCTCCTGAGCCTCATACTAATCTATACAATTGAGGAATTTCAAAAGGTCAATATCATCATTGAAAACTTGCCAGTTATAAATGTTATCAGGCATAGCAGGCCTTGTCTTAAACTCTATCTGTGATACCCCAGCCAGTGTGATATCATCTCTTTTCAGTGCCACATTTGCTAAAAAATCAACCATTATGTTCTTTGATTTGTCAATCCACTTAATTGAAAATGCATCAAATAATTCAATGGTATCCCATACAACATTCCTATACAGTTTTAACCTTTTGTGTTTTGCTGCATATTTTGATTTAACTTGTGAAACAACCAACTCAGAATTGCCCAAAACAGCCAGCAACTTAATTTTGTGTTTCACAGCTATGTTTAAGCCTGTCAATAAAGCTTCATACTCTACCACATTGTTTTTACATTCAAATGCTAACAAAAAAGAATATTTAAAAGTAATACCTCCAGGCAAAACAAATACAATCCCAGCTCCATTACCTTCTTGGCTGTAGGCTCCATCAAAGTACATCTTCCATACACCATTGCAATTTTGTGCAGCATGTTTTTCAATTGGATCACTATTAATTAATTCTGGCTGAACTGGTTCTATTTTAAAACTCCCCAGATCAACATCACAAAAACAATTAATTTGATCCTGTGGTACACATTCAACAAGCTGGCTCATTCTTGGCTCCCTATACAATTTGACTTCTTGGCCATTCACTGGTATTGTAGCATAAGATAAATCAAATTGAACATTTCCACCTACAGCTGTAGTCCACTGCCTTGACAAAAGTATCCCAAATTGAGGAGTATCAATAACTGTTATATCTATATTATAAGCCACTTGTGGATAAGTAGCCAATTTGACTTCAACATCTTTCATAATACCAACTACATAAACATGTATGTTATCCATTGCATAACACTTGCCTCTAGTGGTATCAACCCACATACCAAGTTGTTTCATGACTCCAATAGGCATGATGTTTATAGCAGCACCAGAATCTATCATGTAGTTCCTTAACAATTTGTTATTAATAAGCAACGTAGTAAAAAAGGGATCAACTTGAGGAGGAGTTGATAATATATCACTCAAGCAGACTTCAAAATTATTTATTTTCTCTTGCCTATTGACTGCTTTAACAATTATTTTATTTTCAGCATTCACATGTTCTCCATTTGTTATCAATTGAATAGCAGTATCCCTATATTCTTTAATTTTCATCATCTCAAGTAGTGGAACAAACATTTTTACCTGGGACAATGCCTGAGTGAAATCAAAAGAGGAACTCTCCACCTTGACAATCTTCTTTAATTCTGGCGCTTGTCTTTTGCTTTCCTCTTTTTCTTTTTTACTGGACTGGCCAGGCATCTATATTTCTTTATTTAATTCCTTCACTTCCTCCTTTTGGCCTGGTTTCTGTTTGATTTTATCATGCTCCTTGTTTCCTAGATTTTTTGCAATTTCCTGTGTTGTCTTTTGATCTTTTATAAAAATTCCCCTAGGAACCCCATCTTGCTCATTTACTTTTCTGTTTCTCAACCAGTATTGAATTTTGGCTTTCTCAACTACAGCAACAGTGATCCTTTCTATTTCATCCTCAATAAGTCTCCTCACATTGCATTGAGGAGGCACTGCAACAAGATGTGGCTCTGTGTAATCTTCATTAGAATCATAAAAAATTTGTTGTTCAGCCATGTGGACATTATACTTCTGATTGGAGACATCATATTCATAGCCTTCATCCTCTGAAAATGAGTTTCTTTTCTCAGCATGGTAAAAAACATTTGAAGTCAAATACACCGTGTGATCTTCTCCATTATTTTCCATCAACATCCCTTCTTCTTGCATCCTTTGAGCTACAACACAGTAATCTGGAGAATGTGGCTAATTAAAAACTTCACAAAAATAATTATTACTCACCATGTAAGTTCCTTTCTTGCTCAGAGGATCAGGAGTCTCTTTGTTTCTTGGTCTGGCTGCCATAGGTTTCCCATCCTTCTAGTTTGTATTGTAAGGCATATCATGCAGCCTCGGCCTTTCATTTATGTTCTCACTTCTGTATGTATTCTCTTGTCTGTACTGATAATTATTTTGCTGAGAAGGCCTTGAGTTGTCTCTTTTATTAGTTATACCAGTAGCCTTCCTGTTATTTTCAATTGTCAATGCAATATTCTGTGCTTCAGCCAAATCTCTCGGGGATCTACATCTTAGTTCATACCCTATCTTAGGATCAAATGCATTTAAATAAATACTCAATGCAATAGAATCTGGCAACCTTGATCCAGGAGGTACTTTAGTATGCAGCTTGTTGAATTTTTGATTGAAGTCATAAATTGAATCATTCTAATTTTTCTGAATTCTCATTAATTCATGAAGAGATGCATCTGGAGCATTTTGATTCCCATATTGCTCTAAGATTTTGTCTTGAAATTCTTGGAGAGAATTAATTGAGAATGCTGGTAGGCTATTGAACCAATCCTTGGCATCTTCAAGAAGTGACATCATGAACAACTTCATGTGTAAATCTTCATAAGGCATATCTATGTCCTGAATAAAAATATTAAAACTCCTTAAATGTTCTTTAGCTGTGATTGCATTACTCCCTGTAAATTTGGGCACCATATTCCTCCAACTACCATCCATAGGGTAAGGATACAACTAAAAACCAGCTAAATCAAACTGTCTGATCATGGTTGCATGCTGGTGAGGGGGAGGGATAGGCGGATGCTGATACTGAGGCATGTGATTATTGTATTGTGCATTATAATGTGGGATATAATTTTGACCAGGAGGTGGATACATACCTGTATGTTGTGTAGGAATGTGAGGTGGACGATTTGGTTGCTTGTGGTGATTCCCTATCTAATTGTGAGGAGCATTTTGTTGATTGGAGGGCCCTGCGCCATGATCACCCTGCTTGTGAGGCGGGACATACTTTGGGCCACCAGTCATCTGATCAACAATCTGGGCTTTCTGCAATTTAGCTTCTAGCTCCCTTATCCTCCTCTCTTTCAGTTCCAACTGTGCTTTTGCTTCTTCAGAAGTTGAGAGCTCATGGTTTCCTTTAGGAGGTTCGTGATTACCAAACACATTCTGGCTACCTTCAATTCCTTGTTCACGTTCCTGTCGATGTCTGAGCACCCTTGCTTCAAGGTTGGCATCAAATTTAGGTTGATCTTGAGGATTATAAAATGAATTTCTTTGCTTTTCAGGGGTACAAGGTTCTGCACTTGAATTATCCTTCCATGTATCATAGCAATTATATGTTTCACCATGTGCTCCTGTTGCTTTACCCTTGTTTGTCATGCACATGTCCTCATTTATTCCTTTTCCCTTATCAGCTCTGTCATCTTTATGTTTCCACTTACTGCCACCAGCAGGAGCTCCAGTATGACCTCCCCTGTACTGAGATCTTCTTCCATTCATGATGAATAGCTGCAAAATTTTTTGTCAGAGTCACCACTCACTTTTATCAAAAATGAGAAAAGGTTTGATACTTTCTTATTCCTAGCGGAGTCTGTGTAAGATTTCTGACTCTATGATTAAGGCCTTGATTATGATTGTTCCCCAACAGAGTCACCAATTTGTTAGCTCTCAAAAACGCAGGCTGAATGTCTCAAGGGATTGCCAATCTCTTGATACGCTTTAGGGTAACAAACAAGGTTGAAAGAATTCAACCTTCTACTCTTTAGGTGCTACAAAACCTAGGTGGGTGTACCTCTCTTGAAAAATGTAGGCTTAACTTGTGATTATTTTCTTAAAACAATTTTTTCACAATGGCAATGGGAGGTGAACAAATGAAATCCAACTTGAAAACAACACAATATTCTGATCTGAATCTTAAAATAAATGCTCAATTAACAGATTGGTGTAGGAGTACCCAAGGCTTTCAAGGAGCTCTTCAAGGACCAGGAGTGTGCAAGGGTCAGGAGGACCTGTCAAGGAAATCAAAACATCAATTATAATCTTTTGAAGCCTATAATGGCTTTTGAAATGGGAAAGAACTTGGAAGGAGCCAACTGTCCTAAGGGTCCTGATAAGGACCCTAGGACCAAAATGAAATGTATTTGGACCAATAGTGTCCCAGGGGGTCTAGATGGGTTTATAAATTTTTAATCATATCAATAAGGTTGAATAATAATTATTTCATGGTTTGGAAGGGTTTCTAGTTAATAGGAATTAATAGAATAAGAGTTTGGAAATTCAAATATTTGAAAATCCACTTTGGGCGGGTAACTAGTCTTTAGGAGTTTTAGCAACTTTTATGTAACTTAATCAATCCCAAATGGTTTGATCAGTTGGGGAATGGTTCTATAACCCAAAAATAATCATTTGTACAGAGGTTGATCAGTTTGTGAAGGGACTGTAAGGACTATTTTTCTGGAAATAGTGAAAAAACACAGTTTTATTGCATTTTCTTGAGTTCTCATGATAATTATTTGAATCCTTTTGATGAAATGTTCTATTAGATGATCTAGGGACTTGATTTTACATGTATTTAACCTCTTGCACATCTTGATAAGCAGTAATAACAATTTATTTGGATAATATATTGACTGTCCTCAGGAAAACTCTGTTTTCTTCATTGATTTTGAGAGTCATCATGAAGTAATGATCCATTTCATGAGATTTTGTGACTAAAACCTATGAAATGGATCCTATTTAACATGTATCATACAAATCTAACTAGTTAATGTGCAGGAAGGAGGAAATTTAGGGTGTACACCAAAGTTTGACAGTGAAAAGTGCTTGAAGATGGAGGCTAGGGTATAGCAGTGGAAGATCTACCTAAAGGATGGGTATGTTTTTGAGTTAGGATAGACTAAATATGTTTTCCTAATGGTGTAGGGTCAATAAAAAAGTTCTGGAAGTGTGTGGAAGGCAAAGATCCAAGAAGCCCTACTTTTGAGGCATTTTATGGAGGGTTTTGTGATCAGGGATCTTAGAGGTGTCATAGAAGGTTAGGACCTTGAAAATCCTTGGTTTTGAGACAATTTGAGACACTTTTGAAATTTTCATAGTCAGGGGATAAGGTTAGAGAGGGGTTGCTTTGTAAAAGTAAGCTAATTGAGTAGCCTTGAGCAGGGTAGGTGTATTGAAAGTATATGTTGGTCCAAAAGAATCACTATTGGTTTTTGGATATGTTGTGCAGGCCTTAAAAGGGTATCTCAATCCATATTTTATTTGGTAAGTGTTTTGGAAAGCTTGAGTGTAAAGTGGCTTAAACTAGGTTGCATATGCTACAAGGGAGGGCATGCTCATATGGTGGAATTTTGTTGAGTTCTTTGAAACCCATTTTGAAGTTGATTTGATATTAATTTGTGAGTCATTTTGAGAAGGTTTCCACCTTCCTCTACATCAAAGATGTAAGGAAAATTGAATAAATTCAAATGGTGAAGTGCAGAGACTAGTGCCTTGTTGGGTATGCGGAGTCAAATGAGATCAAGATAAGCAACACTTTCTGGAGAAGACAAAAATTATCTAGCATATGTTTTATTTACAACTTGTATAAACATGCAATAATGTGACTACTAAGTTCTACTTCAATAATCCAAAATGAGTTTCTTTGATTACTGTGATCAATAAAAGGATTTAATCTTTGCTTGAAAGAACCAGTTGATTGATCACACAAATACAACAAATGTGTATCGATAAATCAAACATAAACTTGTTATGTTAATTTAAACAACCAGAAAAATCAATCATGGAGACAACTTATTTGTATTTTTCATTTCAATTCAACAAATAATTGACACCAGAGAAATGCAGCAACATCAATTGAATCTCATAAATACCTCCATTGTGAAATCATGCAATAATAGCCTCTGGTTTGATAATTTTACTCTACTGTATCTACTTGTAGTGTATCAAAAATCTAATGTCTCGTCCTTATTAACAACAACATGCTTATTTATACACCAACATGAGAAAAATATCAAAATAAATTATGATGTTGGCCCTCCACAAGATTCGGGCTCAATTCAAGTCGGCTAGCAACGGTCTCTAAGCATTCAACATGTCGGCCACAAGATTTTGAAATTCTGTTTTTACCAGTAGAACAATCAGCCAGACACAACATATCATCCTGCCGAAGGCAATTCAAATGTTATCATCTCGCGTTCACTGTGCACGTGTTATGCTTTCACCGTGACAATTTGGGTCGAGGAGATATCACATAGACTACACAATGCTCCACCGAAGGCTCCGCCTAGTTTTGTGTCGCTGTAACTAGGCTAATGCCATACTGAAAACAAGAAGTGTCACCATAGCCCATTGCTCTCGAGGAGACCATATACCGAGATCACTATGTCAAGACGAAGATCCTCATATATCCTCAAGTCATTGTGACCACCCAAATGTTATTTCGAAGACAAGAGGCATCCTTTTATTCTTTTTTCATTTCGCTATAGCCCCGTGCTGTTGGTGAGAAGTCATAGAGATAACAAAATGTCCTATCGAAATTCACTTTACCCTCTACATGTCGCTATAACAACTCGTTAGTCATACCGAAGCATATAGTATTCATTTGTTCTCACTCTACTTCGCTATAACACATAGGTGTCGGGGAGAGGTTACACAGATTTCTCCAAGCTACATCGAATGGCCCCCACCACCCGTAGGTCGCCATAGCACCTCACTTGTTACATCGAGTTCAGAGGATATTCTTTTGATTCTTTAAGTCTCGCTGTGACCACACAACATCGGTGAGACTCTATAGCGAGTTGACCCCGTTCTGCCGAAAGCACAACACAAGAAACTTTCGGCAAGACTCAACAGATTCGCTATGATATATATTGATGCCCCAAACCTTCACCAATAGAACCTGAGCATACGCCACTCGACAAGACAATTATATCCCACCATGACCTCCACTTGAATATGAAACCTATGCCGATATGTCATGCCGAAAACCACCTGTAGGAAAATCCATTCGCTATGACAAATAATAAGTCTTGTCGATAGGCAACATAGACTTATTGCAAGCAGAAAAAGCACAATGGGTCAGGGAGACAATGGTGTTCTCACGCCGATAGGAACCAGAATGTAAAAAATGCATGACTCAATTGATTCAATGGGACAATATGGCAAACTACAGATGAAAAATGCATATGGTCGGACCAAAACTAGAAAGTTTATGAATGAAAACTTATGTAAAAGCACCAGATTTTTTATAGTTCTAATAGTATGAAGTTTTTTAGTGTTTTTCAAAAATTTAAAAATGGTTTAAAGGCTCTATAGTATGCAATTTTCAGATGCAGAATGCAGATTTTGACTCTCAATTGGATTTAATGCAAAAATGAAAGCTAAATGAATGTTTCACTAATGCAAAATAAAAAGTACTAGAATGCAATGACAAATCAATGGCTTAATTGAATTCTAATGCAAATGGAAACTAAGATGCAATATGTGAATGCAATAAAAAACTCAAAGTGTTCAAAATTCAAGTTCACCAAAGTGAAACATAGATTTTTGGGAACCTATGGACTACTCTTGCACTTCTAGGGTTGTTCACCTAAAAGGAGAGAGATAGGGCCAAAAATGCTTGTACCACTCAAATTAAGATGTGTGTGATGTGATATGATGTAAATGAAGTTAATTAAATGCAATAAATTAATCTAGGTGACTGAAAATGAATGCAAAAGTGCAATTACAACTATGTTTGAAAACACATTATGATATACAAACAATTATGTAAATGAAGAAATTATGCAGAACAAAGAGTACAGGGATGAATCTGAGTGCACCTAGGTGAAATGTGAGCTTTCTGGAGTGTTCTAGATGTTGTTGAAATTCACTGATTTTTCATAGTGGGACTCATTCGCCCAGGGTGGTGAATCAGTCCACCTACTGGTGAAAAACTGTTGGGAGCTGATTTCTATCTGTCGGGATCTAAAATCTAACAAAACTCAAGTTTCTAGTCCTAAGGTGGGACTCATTTGCCACATGTGGTGAATCATTCCTCCCCCAAATTTCTAAAAAAACTAGGAGACAACTCTGCAACACCAGATTTGAGAATGTCTACTTGTCGGGTTGCCGAAGTCAAATCTATAGAAAATAGACAAATAACTCTCTCCAAGATTGATTTTGACTCAAATTGACTTGAAGCACCTAGTTGACTTGAAAATCACTCTTCAACACCTAATAACCTATCAAATATGCAAACAAAAGGTTGCAAACAAACAAGCAAAATGGGGAAAATGATTAGGGGTTAGTGAATAGGGGTTTGCCTTGGTCAAACCCCACTTTTTGTAATTAAACCCTTGAAAAGATAATGTAATGAAAGAGAAAGATAAACTAATAACATGCAAGTGTTATCAACTCACCTAACTCTTGATAATGCAAGTCTGAAGTAATGTCAATGGCTACTTCAAAGTGCTTGAATTGTTGATGTAGAATGCTTGAATATGATATGTGAATGCTGGAGGATTGTTGGAGATGTAAAATGAGGTGAAAATCACTTATTTATACAATTCATGTGCCTTAATATCCATTCATACCTCATCACAGGCTGACACCAAGTGATTTTGAATAAAATATCGAAAGGAAATTTGAAATGTTTTGAATTTGGGGCCAAGGGGGACTCATTCGCCACCCATGGCGAATGGGTCCCACCTAGGATCTAAAAACATGTCGGGAAAAATGTTGTATTTAATGTTATTTATTGGGATAACATTCAAAAATACACTTAATTACAACTTATGAGGGAATAAAGGGACAAAATAAAGCATGAGAAGGGTGTAAATAGTGAAAATGTTCCTAGAAGAGCATGAAAGCTTGTTACAAGACTTTACAACACTTCAAAATAGGGCTTGTTGATGAGTGAAAAGGTGGTTTTTAGGTAAAATGCATTAAATAGAGTCTAGAAGAATGTAGAAATGTCTTACAACACTTCATAACACCTTCACAAGATGACGTTCTTTAAGTTTTAGTACCTAAATAAGCATGTTCAAGCCATGTTACAACATAAAATCAAAGCAACATAGTTCCAACACCATTAAACAAGACCTAAAATTGCATGAAAATGACAAGGCACCATTTTTCTATGGCACGAGGACATAACACTATGCTCAATTGGTTGTCATTATCGGTTACTCTACCAATCTCTTTGTCGAAGGGAAGGGCCATCTATCAAATGATAGATGTGTGGGGGACTGCATTATGAGTCAATGGTTGGTAGAAAATTGCCTGAGTGATGCTTCTCCTCCATAGTAGGCAACAAAAGAACCAAGATTTGAAAGGAAGGATCCTGGACCATCTTACAACTCTATTTGTTCTAAAGCTCTTTGAGCTATGTTTGTAAATGTATGTTTTCTACTTTGATGTATTATATGAAATGAAAAGGAATTCATGTTTTAATACGTTATGCATCTTGATTGGAAATTATCAATAAAGAAAAATAAAAAAAATATTGCAATGGTTTGTTACTTGTTTATTTACTCATATGGTGAAAAATTTTAAAAAATTATTTTGTTAAAGGGTTAGTACGTTACAAATCAGGAAAGATGAGAATGGTTGCTTTAGCTATTTTCTACTTAAGGGTGTCTAATGATTGTTGACATTGCTCTATTCATTCAATGGCTTTATTTGTTTTCTGATTTTTCAATAATTCCTCCAGAGGTGTAGCTATGGTAGTATATCCTTTGATGAAATTCCTATGATACTTGGTATAGCCAATTGAAATGTTTTTACTTCTGAGGTTGTCTAAAATGGAGGTAAATTCAAGATTAAAGCCATCTTCATAGTGTCTAGCATTAAACCTTCTTTACAAAATATATTTCCTAATAGTATGCCAAAGGGGACTACAAAAATGCATTTCTTCAAGTTCAAAGAGATCTGCATACTTCTACATTTCTTTAGCAATGTTCAAAGTTCTTGAATATGATTCTTAACCAGCCCATATACTATTCAGTCATCCACACAAACCTCCAAAAATTCATGAATGATGGGTAAGTGCACCAAGATGTTTCCGAAAAAGGGGGCTTAAGTGGCCACTTTTTTTCTAAAATAAGGAAATATTGACCTTGGACATGAAATTGAGGATAGTTACACTCAAAATTTTGAGATGGAACAAAAAGAATGATCGAAGTGCTTTGAGTCTACTTTCCAAACTACTAACTTATTTTGAAAATGGTTGAGATTAAGGGGTTCAAATGAGGGACGTACACAAATTGGTGTTTTTTTGGTCAGAAAAACATAACATAGCAACTCTTGTACGACCCTAGTACGATGAACTTTTTTTTAGTATTTTTAAAATCGCTATGGTTGGAATTTAGCTAATAGTATGTAGTTGATGCATGAATTTTCTAATAATTTTTTAATGAATATTTTAATTTTTACTAATTTTCGAAGTGGACACTTCTTGGAAAACAAAATTTTGGCTGTACTACCCATACAAATTTTGGAAACTAATTGAATTTTTATTTATTTTTTAATTCTAGAATGTAGTCTACTTTCTAAAAAATGTAATTTATTTGAAATTTTGATGAATGGCTAATTTATAATGAAAAAAAAACAAACACTATTTTTTTCCAAAAAAGAGACATACAAACAAAATAAATTATGGATGAAAGGCTTAAAATTGTTAGAAAGTGAAAAATTACATCGTTGGATAGCTAAGAGAGAACCTAACATTACCCAAATGTTCGATTTGTTTGATATTGAACCACATGCAATCCTAATGGTGATCACAAACCTGATTATGTGAAATAATTGTAGAATTTTCAAAAACATGTCTTTGGTCGTTGGGAATTCCCTCCAAGCCTTTAGGTTGGTATTCCAAGGAAAATACCAATCCCAAGGCTTGGGGATTCCCAAAGCAAGATATAACGTGAGCATGTTATAATGTGCTCACGTTATATCTCAGTTTTGACTTGGTTTTTTTCTTTTGTGGGGAGCATATCTAGCAATACATAATGCGAACGTGGTATAACGCGCTTGCATTATGTCTTGCTTTATGTTAAATGATACTCTATTGAATGTATGTTTATATATTTGTATGTTTGTATGCACATGTATGCTTGTATGCCATGTATGTATGTATGTATGCCTGTATGTAGCAATGCATGTATATTTTATGTATGCCTATTTGTATGTAAGATTGTATTTACACATGTACATGTATGCTTGTATGTATGTAGGATTGTATGTACATATGTATTATGTTTGTATGTATGTATTTATGTGTATGTATTTAG
>VDFB02164183.1:0-23240 GCA_007258455.2 Sequoia sempervirens
TATTTACATGACCCATGCCTGCTTGATGTGGTTCCAAAGCAAAGGGGTTCTCAAGCTGATTTTGATCTTCAGAGGAGACTTTAGAATAATCAAATTAGGATATACATCAGCAAAGGGGTGTGGATCTTCTTCTTTTTCTTCTGGTAGATTCTAATATTCAACTAGTTGGAATGGATTAGGATTGTTAGGAAGGAATCTCCCATAAGCATCCTTTCTCCTTCCTCTATGCATGCAGTACCACTCACTATCAGTCAGCTCACACAAAGAATTGGTAAAGAATAAGGGGGGTCATTACTTCCTAAATGAGGATATACTAAGAACAATTTATAGAAACACTACAACAAGAAAAACTATCAATAACTCCAAAAGACTCCCTAGCTTGACATCATCCCCTACAACGATGCCAAAAATGTTGGCCTCCTACAATGATTTTAATAACTAAGCCTTTACAACCATGATTCAGAGATTGGACATCTAACCTGAATAGCTATTTCAATCATCATGAAGGTGCATTTAAATTGTCAACCTAGGGACATGAATTTGAAATGGGTTAGCACAATATGTGCACTAGGAACTCAAAGTAGCCATTTCATTCTACAACTAAGGAACACACAATACTAAAAGTAAATTGCTTGAAAAGGAATGAGACAAATGATGATCATCAATCAACAACTATGCTAAGCTAAAATGCATAATAGGAATAAAAATATGAGCAACAAATAGGAAACTACTCTATCTGCTTTGGCTATAGGAGCAGTCAAAAAATGGAATTCTAGTGGCTGCAGGAACAGTCACAAAATGGAATTCTAGTGGCTGCAGGAACAATCGGTGCTAGAATTCTAACTAAGTACTAATCAAAAAGTAATAATAAACTAATGCTAAACTAAGAAGACAAATTACTCACCAAGTGGGCCCCCTTGGATAAGTATCCTCTAAAACTAATGAGAACTCAGATGCTCAAACTCACCTTTATTTTATTCATTGTGAATCACGAGTACAAAAGAGTAATGTATCTATATTACTAAAAATTGGAGAGTGCAAGTACAATATCAATTCATGCAACCTCTTGAGGAAGGAGCATCAATTCATTATTTATACTAACAACTAAACAAGGCAGTGAACTTCACGACTGGTAGGATGCCATTTAGGGAAAATATAGAAAATGGAGCGATGGACGTTACATGTGCATGGAATCTGGTCAGACATGCAGGCCCAAACACAGATTCAGCACAACAGTAATGCCCGTGCATGCTTGATCATTAAAGTCCACTACAAGGCGGTTATGTTCAGTTGCATGAAAAATCTTCTACCGTTGGCCTCCTTTGACTTGGAGCGATTCATTCGCTAGACATTATGGTGCATGCCCAGCTGGTGGTGTCTTCCTCAACTTAGCATATTGAATCTGCATGGTAATGTTAGTACACATAATAACTGCACATCTATAACCACCTTAAGGAACATTCATTAACCACATGCAAAATCAATATAGATTATCCACATAAAATGCCAAATGCCATTAAAGCTTGCAGAGATAGGATTAAGTCCAATGCCAATGGTTTAAGGGAAACATTATGAAAATAACACTATTTAACATTGAATTCCATGACATCTACCAACAAATAAACTATAGATTCTACCCAAAATTGGACCAAAAACTAGGCTCATCAAAGAACATAGAGCAAAGCAAGACAAAACCAAAAGAGAGCCCATAAAAGATAGGAAAAAACCAAACAGACTAGAGAAAAACCTATTCACAAGACTAGATACTATATACATAAATATACACAAAATTACAATGTACATGGAATATAACATACCTCATGAGAAGTATGACTTTAGGAATTGTCCATTCCAAAAGTTCACTAGATAGATTTTGCAAGAAATAAGAATCCTCTCCATGTGTATTACTGATTATGTATGGACCCAATCACAAATCATCAAACTTTCCATGCTTTCCTTTATCATGTGCTTTGGCATTCCACATCAGTACCATGCTTCCAATTTCAAACTTTTTGAGAGAAGACCTTTTCTCATAAAGATTCTTGAATTGTAGTTTCATTTTTATGTTCTTATGTTGTGCATGCATTCTCACTTTGTCCAACTCTATCAAGCATTGATCCTTTGCTGCATGTCATTAGAGACATCCTCATCATATTCCTAGATGAGTTTATACACTTGTAGCACAATATTTACTAGAATTCTAGCTTCTAGGCCATAAAACAGGTTGAATGGTGATTGTCTTGTAGCATTTTTAATAGTCACTATATTGGCCCAAAGAGATTTATTTTGTTTTGCTTCCCCAGATCTTTTGTTGTTTTTTTATCATCCTTTTAATAATCTTCATTAAAATTTTGTTACTGGACTTGACTTGTCCATTGCCTTGTGCGTGATATGGGGATGAATATGAGATTGAAATCCCATACTTGTAGAAATCTATGAATTATTCTGACTTGAAACACATGGTATTATCAGATATAATATTTTTAGGTACAATAAATATTTTCAAAACATTGCTCATTAGAAAATCCACCACCACTTTAGTAGTAGCCTTCTTGGTTGGTATTGTTTCTACCCATTTTTTGAAATAGTGGCTACTAGAATCCATGAGTCTCCTCCACTAGATTTCTCTGCAGTTTCTCAAATTAATCAATCCCCCACTATTGATAATGGGTTTGTACTATTATTGGTCAGAGTGGAAAGTTTCTTGAGAATTTCAACTTGCCTAAAAACCTTTGACATGCATCACATGCCCTCACCAACTTATGTTCATCTTTAAAAAGCATTAGCCACCAAAACCTTTCCCTTAATACTTTATGGGCAATAGTTTTGACCATATAATGGCATCCAAATTTGTTTCTAACATTAGCCTTGCCAACCCTTGTCCTCTCACCAATTGTGTGATTTGGATATCTATATTAAACACTTGTATCTTGTTTATCTATTTGCATCTTCTTCCAGTGACCTCTTGTTGTGTGAAGATGTATTTAACTACAACAATAGGAACATATGCAACAATTGTTGCACCAAGAAAATATGATTTGAAATTTTTAACTTCTCTCACCAAGTCATAAGCCTGATTTTCTATTATATTATTTTTTAGTTCAACAACTTGCAAGGATTTTCTAAAAAATGCAATTGGCTACTCATACACTTCTTCATTTTCTGTAACCACACATCAACAATAGTATGGAAAGATGCAAATTAAAATGCTAGAAGGGATTTGATAAATCAAGAGACTTAAGGACTGGCGCCTCCTTGATTGCTTGCTTTATACTTTTAAAAGCCCTAGTTGGCTCCTCATTCCATGCTATAGTCTCTCCTTTCTTTAGCATCCTTGAGATGGGCCTTGTAATCTTTGTAAAATTATTAACAAACCTCCTTAAGAAGATTACTTGCCCAACAAATGACTGAATTCTTGTCACACTCTTGGGTTGTGGTATTCTATCAATTGTATCCACTATCTTTGGATCTATCTTTACACCTTCCTTTGACACTATGTTCCCCAAAAGCTTCCCTTTAGTAACACCAAAGGCACATTTCTTAGGATTAAGTGAAATCCCATACTCAAACCCTTTGGAAAATATTTTTTCTATGTGCATGCAATGTTCCTATTCTTTCTTGGAATAAGCAGTGAGGTCATCCTGATACATCACCATAAATATTTTTATAAATTCACTAAAGGCTACATCCATAGCCCTTTGAAAGGTTGCACCTGCATTTGTTAGGACAAAAGGCATCCTGAAATAAACATATATTCCCTAAGGAGTTATGAATGTTGTCTTGTATTGCTCAAACTCCTTGAAATTGACCTAGTTTTAGCTTGAAAATCCATCCATTATTGACATTAATTCACAACCAATTACCTTTTGAAGCATTGCCTCCATACGATGCAATGGGTAGTTGTCTTTTAGTGATGATATATTGAGATTTGTAAAGTCAACACACAATCTAATATCACCATTTTTCTTTCTCACTGACACAATATTAGATACCCAAGTTGAATGTCTGATGGGTTTAATGATCCCACCATCTCTCAATTTCATTAATTCTTCTTGCATATTGGGTGCCAGTGTAGGATTGATAGGTCTTTGATTTTTTTTGAAGGGTTTGGAATTTACCTTCAATGGTATTTCATGTTGAAATAACTCTTCTCTATAAGCCTTGAGGTCATCGTATGACCATGCAAATACATTTCTATATTTTCTTAACAAATCAATGAGCATTTCTTTTATTTTGGGACTCATTTTCTTCCCAACATACACCTTTTTTGGTGCATTCTCAGTTCCCAAATTTACTTCTTCCAAGTCATCTTGATGGGTTGGAACTTTTTTTATGTTTCTCTTGTTAGGGCTATCAAACACTCTTTCTAATGTAACTAGGCATTTGGTAATCTTGTTAGTATTTAATTGGGAAACTTCATTCCCAAATACTGTGTCCTTCCCATCAATTACCTCTATAAAATCCCCAAAGTCTATTATGTTCTTCCCATCAATTGCCTCTATAAAATCGCCAAAGTATGTCTTATGTATCTCATATTCATCAAAAAATTGTAGGTACTTCAACATGTCTTCATTGTCATTAAACACTTGCCAATTTTGCACATTATCAGTAATTGATGGCTTGGTTAGCGTCTCAACTTTTGAAATTCCAACATATGTCATATCATTAGGACTCAATGCAATATTGGCTAATAGATTAGGCGTTGCATTTTTGTTCCTCTCAACCTAATCAATTCCAAATGCATCAAACATCTCAACTGAATCCCATACTGCATTCTTGAATTATTTCAGTCTTTTGGTTTTTGAATTTTTTTTCCACAAATTGGGATACAAATAATTCAAAATCTCCAAAGACTCTGATCTTTCTGATCTTATTCTTAATTTCCATATTTAATCCCAATAGTAAAGCCTCATACTCTACAACATTGTTTGTGCAAACAAACATCAATGAAAATGAGCACTTAAAGGTCTTACCATTAAGTGAAATAAAAAATAACCCTTGCCCTTGATCCTTCTTTAGAACAAGCACCATCAAAGTACATTGTCTATATTGCTTCCTTTTCTAGTAGTTTTCTTGTAGTGCATGTTTTTTTATCTTGTTCTTTATGTAACTCTTCAATTCAAAAATTGCCTATGTCAACATCCACAAAATGAATGTTTTCTTTAGGCTTTGTGATCTCAATCATTTACGGTGCCCTCAGGTCTCTAGGGAGTTTCACATACTTACCATCAATGGGGATGGTGGCATAGGAAATGTCACATTTATTGCTCCCTCCTATTGCAACAGTCCACTTTCTTGACAACAACATCCCATATGTAGGAGGGATGTCCACTACTGTGACACTCATGGTGAATTCATTTCCAAGATAGGTAGCTAGTCTAAAACATTCTTCCTTAATCATTCCAATAATTGGGACCGCCCTAGAGTCCATGGAATAGCACTTACCATATGCCATATTGATCTTCAATCACAATTATTTCATTATCTCAAGAGGAATAATAATTGATGATGCTCTAGACTCTATCATACAATTTTTTATAAGCCTACCATCAATTGCAAGAGTTTCATAAAATGGGCCCACTTGGTTTGTGCATGCAATAAGAGTGGCACCCAAGAATTCTTGAGGGATATCATCAATAATCCCCTTAACTCCTTTTGAATCCTTTCTATTTGTTTTAGGTAGAGTAGAAAACTTATTTTCTTCACAAGCTATACCTGCACCATTGATGAGGGCAACTACCTTTTGTTTATGTTTCTGAATTCTCATCATTTCAAGAAGAGGGAAAAATACCTTTACTTAAGACAACATTTGGAACATGTCAATTAGAGTGTAGTAGTTAAATCATATCTTGTCATACCTTTTTCAATAAATTTTTCCTTCTTATGCTTAGATTTTTGCTCATGTCTGACCTCACATCTTTCTTCTCTTGATCAACCTTTAGCTTGTGGTACTTGGCTTTTAGTAATGGAGATTTTTTTTTTCATCAATATCTATAGCTCCTATTTTATTTGCATTGGATAGACGGATTGAGGCTTGCAGAATGGTAGAAAGCCTCCTAGATCTTGCCACATGTCCCAATATGTGCACCATTTAACCTTCCTTTATGCTCTCAACACTTCAATTTATTGAAATCTTATGATTCTTCATAAGCCTTTAGATCATGGGCCCAACATAAGCATGCTATAAACCATTTGTAAAGACTAGGGCATATGGTGTCCTCCTGCAGCTCCATCGATAATTTTTAAAGAATAAAATATTCAATATGAGTTGGCAGAACTAAGAAAAAACAAATACTTGGCAGCATGGGGCCCACCCAATTGGTAACTAAATCCATTTTAAAGCACATGCATTTAAGTTATTACTTGAAAGGGGTCTAGGGTAGGTCGATGAAATAATTAGACATAAATTGAACCTTAGACCTTAGAGTTCAAACATTAGACCAAGGATAAAATATTTCATGGAACTCGTAGAGAGATTTTAATGACTTTTTAAAAGAATGGGTAACCGGATAGACTAGGAGCAAGTGGCCAATGAGTGAATGACTTTGAAGGCATAAGTTATCATTAGCATGAGCGGGTACAAATTATTTCAAGTCAATGAGTGATTATAAGAAAAAGGTTAGGGAATGCGACTATTAGGGTTTAGAAATGGTTTTATACCCTAGGGGAACCCTAAACATAAGGTTTTAGCAAACCCTAACAATCAAATGACTACCAAAATTCTCAAAATGTTTAGTTAAAATAATGGAACCATAAATTTTTTGACAAGTCCTATCACGTGTCACCAAAAATTAAGGAACAAATAGTATTATTGTCAAAAGTATTTTTAATTCTCTAAATTCTATAGGAATGACTAGTAAGGAAAAAGATAAGAGAGTTGCTTGTAGAGTAATCATAAGCTCATTAGTAAGCCATCATTTGGTAAGGCCCATTTATCGAGGAAAACTTGTGATGATTTAAACCTAAACCATAAAACGTTGTCTAGAGCTTGATAATCCTCTTCAAAATGATACACGAGCTTTTAGTGGGAGGCTTCCACATGCTGATAAGAAGCTAATAGATAACATAAAGGATGAAATTCAATAATTTTGGCACTCACAATCTAGAGTATCACCAAATGCAAAGGATGAATTAAATTTAAGAATTAGCAATCGAAACCATACATCACATCCTAAACATTTCTTGCAATGTAGCCAAAATATTTATATACAAACAATATTGTGAAGCACACCCATCTTTTCACATCTCATAAAGGGCTTTTGAATCTTGTAATACATGTTGTAAATACCATGTAGAATTTTCAATGAATCATAAACTATTATGTTATATTCATTCTGCTATGCATATTAATGAAATGTTATAGGAGTGTGGTGCAATGTAACTTTTGAAGTCATCTAGGGACTTGTTAGATTTATTTTTATGTATTAGAGGTGAAATAGAGTTTGAGGAGTGGAGGTGAAGGTTCTAGATGCGAGTTGGTTACAAGAGAGGTAAGTATTGATGATTTTAAGAATAATATTTTCTACAAGTATGCTAGGTATAGCCATAGGTCCCTATGGTTGGATCAACAATTTAGGATGTGTAAGGACTCTTTCCTAATTGGAACTATTATATCCATGGTTTATTTTTCTGAAAATTACATATTGCAACATAAAATGAGCTACAATCTCAATAATAAAATTATATTAAAATTGCTATTTTTATTCACATCACATATAAACATTCCCCTGATAGTAATAGGAATATAATCATGGAGTACCATTTTTACATGAGTGATGATAAATCTCATTTGTCTAAGTTTATGCAATATTGTTTTGATTTTTTTTTGAGTTCTTGTAGGAAAAAAATATTGCAATGGGTCGATATCTCATTTGGTTAGATAACTGCATGAGGCAATTCAAGAATGCTTGTATGTTTTATTGGTTGAGAATGATGCATGTATAGAGGGGTGTACCACATATTTGAAGTTGGTCACGGAGAAGGTGAGCATGATGGAGTAGGTGCATTTTTGAAGAGAGCTCTAGTTGAGAAACACATGAAAATTAGAGGTGGTATAACATTCAATGATGCACGTTCTATTCTTAATTGGTGTAGTTATGCATTTTCATGAGGAGGGACACTTGATTTGGAAGTGTGCAAGTTATTTTGGTTGGTTGATGAGGGAATAGTGGGAGAGAAATTGGAATGTTAGACAATCAAAGAAACTTCAAAGATGCATGCATTTTGAAGCTCAAATGTAGGTGCATGGACCATATGGACATGAGAGTTGGATTATTTTTGTTAGAATTATATTTAGTGTGGTTGGGATCAATATGAGTCAAGTGAGTGGGTAGATACATGTATTTCATATTATCTAACCCCTTTATATACAACATAATCCTCTTTAGAAGATGAAATGGAAAGTTCCCCTGACTATGATCATCTTTCAAATCTTGTACAACTAGGACATGTCTATGCAGTTGTTGCACCACAATAGAATGAAGAGGGATCAAACTATTCATTGGCACAATGTGTACAGGGAAAGGAGAATCTAACACAACCAATGAAAAATGATGATGGGTTCATGTATCCTACAGGTTCAATTGTTGTTGTTGGAACTTGGTTATGAACATATATGATTACAAAGAATGGCATACCTGTATTTGAAGACTACAAGAAAGAAAAAACCATTCTCATATATTCACACCTTGTTATAGAAATAAATGTTAAGTTATTTAGACATAATGCCAAACCAAGAACAAAAGAACTATGGATAGTTAGAGTGTTGATCATGAAGCAATACTAGATACTCTAAAGGTAAAAGATGACCCTTTAGGAACACTTGAGTTGCAGATTGTTTTTGGTATGGGATAGGTGTGATATTGTTCATCTTATTTAGATTCATGTTATTTTTATGGGTTGTATTAAAAGTACATTAAAAGTTTGCATAAAAATTAACTGATATGTAAAAATGTAGGTTTTTTGGAGAACAAAGGTATATTTTCAAGAAGTTCATATAAAAAAATCCAGGATAGTTCATGTGGATCAATATATTTTCAAGGTACATATTTGATTTGAGAGAATGTTCAGTTCAAACTTTGTTGTTCATGTTGCTTATAACAACAAATCCACCATTATTGACTTTCTAATAGGTCTTGAAGATTGATTTTTTGAAAATTCACTTGTTTATATGTGTAGATTTTTTGGAGAACAAAGGTATATTTTTAATTAATTTAGATCAATACATCCACGGTTGTGTTATGAGTAAAATGAGGTAATGATGGTAGTGATTCAATGGTCAATTAGAGTTTATGTGTCTTAACAAAAAAAAAGATAAAAAAAATTACAAGGCAATTAAAAGAGACTTTCCCTAGCATTTTTTGCTCTTACATCACTTTCTAGGCTACCCCAAATTAGTGCACTATGGAATCACGAGGGGAATTGGGAAAAGAAAGGAGGCCTATAGAATTTACTTTGCCACCTTGATGTGTTGGTAAACTTGGTTTCGCTCGACGATGCACGAAACAAAAAAATGCTTCTTTCCATTTTTGCACTACTTTCCATTGATAATGTTTGCAAGAATGCATTTGACAATGTAACACACAAACGGTGTTGAGTTGACCAAAACCAAGAGATTTTGGTTTGAAGGGATTCAATATCCACATGTAGGTCTAGATAAAGCATTTGTATGCGCCATGAGCTCCTAGAATGACTTCATCATAGTTTGACAATTTTTCGCTTTTATGGCTCTTTAGGGACTACCCTAGAAAGAGCACCCCAATGATCAGGTGACTTGGGAAATGAAAAGAGACCTTCCCTAATATTTACCTACCTACCTTGACATGTCCGTGTTACCCATTTGTCAAAAATACTATTTTTTAATAATTTTTATATTTTTTCTTTTAGGGCTCTTTAGAGACAACTACAGAAAGAGCACCCTAGAATGATCAGGTGACTTCGGTAAAAAAAGGAGACCTTCCCTAGTATTTACTTGCCTACTTCAATGTGTCCATGTTACCCATTTGTCAAAAATACTAAAAACTTAACAAATTTGCATTTTTTTTTCTTATGACACTTTCAAGACTACCCCAAATTAGTGCACTTTGATATCATGAGGGGAATTGGGCAAAAAAATGCTTCTTTCCATTTTTGCAAGAATGCATTTGACACTGGAACAAACAAACAATGTTGAGTTGACTGAAACTGAGAGAAGTTGGTTTGAAGGGATTTGATATCCACTTGTAGGTCTAGAAAAAGAAATCCTATGCACCATGAGCTCATAGAATGACTTCGTCAAAGTTTGAAATTTTTGCTTTTAGGAAACACAAAGAGACCTTCCATAGTATTTACTTTCCCACCTCAATATCTCCATGCTACCCATTTGTCAAAAATACTAATTTTTTTATAATTTTTGCATTTTTTGCTCTTAGGGCTCTTTAGAGACTACCCCATAAAGAGCACCCCAAAATGATTAGGTGACTTGGGAAAAAAAAAAGAGACCTTCCCTATAATTTCATGCCTACCTCGATATTTCCACACTGCCCATTTTTCAAAAATACTAAAAATTAAAAAAAAAATCATTTTTTTCTCTTACGACACTTTCAAGACTACCTCGTATTAGTGCAATCCAGAATCATGGGGGGGAATTTGGTAGAAAAAGGATACCTTTCACAACATTTACCTACCCACCTTGATGTGTGGTATAATTAATTTTTCTCCATGATGCAAAAAACAAAAATATGCTCCTTTCCATTTTTGCATTGCTTTCCACTAACAAATTTTTCCAAGGAGAATGCATTTCCTGCTTTGGAGACACACAAAATTTGTTGAGTTGACCAGAAGAGCATGAGAGGTTGGTTTGAAGGGATTCAATATCCACCTATAGGTCTAGACAAAGCATTCATATGTGCCAGAATCTCCCAAAATTATTTTGTCATAGTTTGACAATTTTTGCTTTTAGGGCTTGTTGAAATGCGATTTACTGCAAATGGAGACCTCTTTTTCATGTCTTTTGGCCTTTGGTTTTATTGGATTTGTCTTTTGAAGGTCTTGACATGTTGGTCTTATTGGCTTTGATCTTGTCTTGAGGCTTGAATTGGCTAAAATTGAGTTTTAGGCAAAATCCGGGTTTTCACACAGTCCGGATTTTTTAAAACCGGACTTTAGGGCTCGGTTCTTATGCATTCCTTCGCTGCATTTTCGAATTCGGGTTTACATGATCCTAAGATTTTCTAGTTAAGCAGATTTTCGGTTGTGCTAAATCTGAACCCGTTATATTCCTGGTTTCTACCTTTCCGTGAAATTTGTGTCTGTCCGGATTTCCGTGTGTCTTGGGATTTTCCAAAATTCCATCCCGGGCTCGGGTTTCCGGATTTGTCAGACGCGTCTTTTCATTCATTAATGCCTAGGGTACCATTGCTCAGACGCATATGTGGGTGGATTTAAAACCTTTTAGGCCACATTTTGACTTCATTGTTCACTTGTTTGCTGCTAAGGCGTCTGAGTGCATTCCTTGCTCAAGCTTTGATCATCGATTTCGAGCTGTTTGCGCGTGAATTGGTGGAGTGCAGATTAAGGTTTCCATTGCTAGGGCATTCTGGTCTCGCAGTCGCTTCTTCAAGCTCGAGTTTCATTCACGCTGATCCATGGTAGGTTATCATTGGCCCTTTTATTTGTTTGCATGATGATTGAACTGTTCTATGATGATTTGTGGTCATTTTGGGTCGGCCTATGTTTAGCCACGATTTTCCTCTTATCGAATTAGGGTTGGACCTTTCTCAAAACCTCATCACCCGTGCCTGGCGTATTTGTATTTACTCATTTGATGTTAGATGGGTCAGTGTTAAGGGACGTTTGAGGTAGGGTTTTGTTACTAGATGCATAGTTCATTATATTCGGCGAAGATTAGGGTTTGGGTGTTTTGCTCGAAATGGTTAAACTATTATAATTTTATATCTTGTGCCGAGGTTCAACCGGTCCCTGCCGTGTGAGGATTCGGGGTACTATAGGGTGATCGTTATAGTTGGCATTTTAAACTTCGAGGTTTTCCCTCATTTTCATGGTGGGAGGTTTCTTTTATTGAAACTAGGGCATCATCGTTCTGCCATGAGAATTCGTCATTTGAGGGCTTAGAAAACTTGAAACTATTTGCAGCCTGAATTTTGTTGATTGGCGTCGATTTCAGGACCGTTAGAATCCCAGAAGAATAGATTGCATGATTGTTTGGTTAATGGTTCGCGTGTCACCGATTGTCGGGTTCCCGTGTTGTCCGCGGAATTTCTGCACACCCGAATTTTCCCGGTTTTGGCTAATTTCGCGGAGTGGAGTAATTACCGAAACGTTTCGAACTGTCCGCGAAAATCCGTTCCATCTAGATTTTTCCAGTTTCCCAGTCTGGCTTTATCTTTTTCGATTTTCCAACGATAGGATTGATGGAACAAATGCTGAATGCTTATTTCTTGTTGCCAATGAATGAATTTCATGATAATCTAATGATCTTTTGGTTGAATTAATGATTTATTTGACTAATGGTGTTTCGGCAGCAAGAATCCGTTTGGGTCAGATTTCTCCGAAATTCTGCCCCGACTGGATTTTTCTGGTTTACGGTGTTTTCCCGGACTTCTTTATTTCTCCGGATCTTCAAAGATTAACAATTTGTGATGGGTTTTAATTGCTTTATATGGTTTTATGTTAACCTTTGGATTGGAATATGTATAATAATTGAATACTAATGATGTCCTTTGTGAATGTAGGCCGAATCAAGCAAGGCTGCAACAGGAAAGACTAAGGGTGACACGGAGGGGTCATCCATCTCAGAGGCAGAAAGACTAAGATTGGACATCAAGAGCCAGCTACCAGAAAGCAAGATATCGTCCGTGTGGTTGGAGGTTTCTGACACCAATGTAGGGGCTTGGACGTACGAGGAGTTCAAACAGAGGACAGCTGAGAAGAATCTGTCTGTGCTAAGGAATGGCATGATGAAGTCTGGGCTAGTGCATGTGGCAGGGTTTCCTCCAGCGATCCAGTGCTATGAGCTTATATTGGAATGTGCCAGGTAGTATGATTTTGATACACAAAGGGTTGTCAGTACCGAGGGAAGGGTCCTGGCTAATTTCAGTCCTGTCTCCATTGCCCAGGCCTTTGACATGCCTGATTTTCCTTCAGTATGTGCTCTAAACATGGACTTGGCCAGGACATACTATGAGAATGAGCCAATTAAGGCTCAACAGATGATTAACTCTTGGTTGGAAAAGCCAAAGTCACACTACTCCAAACTCCCCAAATAGCTGTATAGAGTCAAATTCAGGTCTGACATTTATGATGCTATAACATTTTTTAGCAGAGTAGCTGGTTTGAAGACTGTCCGAGTGCTAGAGAGTTGGATGGTCCACGTGATCACCAAGATTGAGCAAGGAACCAACTATCACTGGGTAGGGTTTATTAGTTCTGAAATTGACAAACAGTTAAGGAACGTCCTGGAAACCAAGATGTTCACCATGTCCTCTTATGTCATGTATGTACTAGTCAGATTCTACCCATACAGGGGTTTGAATCCATAAGGGACATTCAAACAGGACATTGTCTATGAGGTTTACCCGGAGTTGCATCTAGGACACAAAGACTACTAGAGAGCCAATGATGCATTCATAATGCATATCACCAGGATGCTCCAGTATGCCGAGCATATGACATTGTCAGATGGAGCCAAAGGGCTGATAAAGAATTATGGGGCCTGGTTCATTCAATTCCCCACCTTCACCTACCTTAGAATTGATGGATGCCCGGTCGCTCCATATAGGTTACCTCGGTATCCTACTGATCACATTATTTTGTTAGAGATTGTGAGGTAGATTTGTGAATTTGATGCCATTGTAAAGAGAGAAAAGCATAAGACAGGCTTCGGTGGAGATTTCCCTCTCGAAATTGGTGTAGCAGAAGTGTGTCCTTCTATCCAATCGGTGCATACTGCAAGAGAGGAATTGGCAGCATACGGTTTCTCCTTCCACTCCAAAAGGATGAACTTTGATATTACAGGAGAGGCACAGAAGAAAGCCACTAGGGAGTATCAGCATAAATCTGACCTAAAAGACTATTGGGCTAACATTAAGGATGACCTTGAAGGAAGAAAGAAGAGGTATTCTAGGCTCCCTGTGGAGGCAATCAGACAGTACAATGTCAAGTTGATCCCGGACCAACTGGAAAATGATGGAAACCTGGTGCAGGATCATGCCTATGAGGTTGTGAAGGACAAGTCCATCGGGGAAATCAGTTGGAATGAGGATGAGGTTACAGAGTTGGAAGACCTAATGGTCCCCGTTATGAAATTCACCTCTTCCTGGTTAAAGCATAAAATTTGGGAGTTGGAGAGCGAGAAGGTAACTTGTACCTTCAATTTGATGGGAGACCTCAACCCTATGTCGATTTCAGAGGAATCCAGGGAAGATGACCCCAAAGGGAAAACTGCAAAGAGATCTCCTTTAAAGATAAAGATTAGAGGCCCCAAGGAAAGTGAGCCCGAACCAAAGAGGAAGCCAAAAGGAAAGAAAAGAAGTTGAACTTTGAAGATTGGTAAGTCCTCTGATGAGGAATATTTGGAAAAAGCAGAAGAGGAAGATGTTCCTCCACCACCGAAGAAGACAAGAACAACCAGGACTTCAAAGAAGAAGGGTCGGGTTGTCTCAAAAGATGAGCCTCCTATTGTAGATGTAGAGAGTTCAGGAGGGGAAAAGACCAAGGTCTATATGAGAAGATCAAGGACTCCATCCCCTAAGGAGCCAATGCAAAAGAAGGACCTTTCTTCGGAGATGACAAATGTAGAACCATCTAAGGCTGCTTCTCCTCCACCAAGCGTACCTGAGATGGAGGTTGAGGAACATGAAACCAGTGGAGAGGCGGAGCCATTCAAGGAAGGGGTACTCTTTGGTGAAGCAGCTGAGCTCGAGGCCGAAGAGGTAGAAAAGCATCCTTCTCCTCTTGTGATGTATGAAGATTCTCCAGAAAATGGCAGGGGAGGCGGATTGCCTTAGCAAGAGGAAGATATCCCTATTAGAGCCCCATCACCGGTGAAGGAAGTGGAGATTAAAGAGGGTGATCAAGGTGAGTAGCTACCTGAAAAGGAAGAGGAGAGAATCCCAGAAGAATAGCAGGAAGAAGCAAGAACAGAGGAAATCCGGGTAGAACCTGAGACCCCGGATTGGCTTGAAAAGGAGATTGCAAGGAAGAAGCAGGTGGTAGTTGAGGACACTCCCTTGGATTGGGATGAAATGCTATCTAAATTTGGTAAAGGAAAGAAAAAGAAGGCAGCTAAGGTAGTCTCAAAGGTGGAGAGAGATGAAGCAAACAACAGGGTCATCTACTTTGCCACCCCTGTCGTGGACAAAACTAGGGGAGAAGTCATTGGTCAGGATTACAATGTACAAACTATTAACCTTGGACCAGCATCCATGGAGCAGGACATAGAGGAATATGAAGGGTCTAGTGCTGTGATTATTGGGAGATTGAGAAAGGAGACCCAGACCAAGCATGAGTTGAAGAAGGAGAATGAAAGACTTAGGAAATGCTTGGAGGAAGTGATGAAACCCCGTCAGTCTCTCCATCCTTCTTCTTCTGCTACTCCCGACTTTCTACCCAAGGAAACTATCTTTGGAATTGAGAAAATGAAAGCTTCAGCTCAAACCGCAGTGGATTGGCTGAAGAATGTGCAAATAAAGGGAGATGATACAATTAAGGAAATCCTGTCGGTTCGGAAAGATGCAGTCAGAGCTAAAGAACTGCTAGAATATGTGTTGTCCCAAGATAAGGAAGACATTGACCTCTTACTGCAGAAATCCAAGATTATCATGGGACATGGTAGGGATCAACTGGTTGCAGATGGAATTCTTCCTTCTTCTAGGTTAGATGAACCTTGGGAATGGTTCGAGGCTCTGCAGATGCCGCGGAAGGCCATGAAGAAGATTCAGAAACGGAAGAAACAAATAGATGGTGATCTTACTGCAATGTATGATGAATGCATTGCATTCTTTGAGGTAATGACTGGAAGGAGGAAGATTGCCCCAAAATATCTGAGTCTAGAACAACTAAGAGAGTGGTGGCATGAAGTTTATGCCCTATATTCTGAGAGTATTATAACCGGTCACTAGTTAGAGGATGCAGCCACCTACTTGGTGGTAATGGATAAGTACCAGGCCAACAAGGAGGATTGGGATAAGACTGTTAAACAGTCAAAGGAGGAGATTAGCTCCATTGAGTGTCAGCTTAGGATTTTTCCTTTGCCACCTGTCACCGAATTGGATAGAACATTCTTGAGGATGCAAGGATCATCGGCTCAGAATAAGGATAAGGGAAGTGGCAGTTAATGCCTATTTTGAGATTTGTGCTTCCCTATTATCATAGGGCATGCATTGGACCGGACTACATTGGGGATTTTGTCAAGGCCAACCTTGATTATATATGGCATTTAATGTGTGCCTTATTTTGATTTCTAAGGCCGACTTGTTTTGGCAGTTATTCTTATTTTGTAAATGTTTGGCTGGGCCGACATATCTTGAGATTTTCTATAAAAGGCATTCCTGCCTCATTGTAAAGGGTTAGATATTAGACATTAGAAAAGAGATAATAGAATCAAGCTAGAGAATTTTATGAATTTCTTGAAGCACGTATTGTAAACAGAACAGTGGAATTGTTGCAACAGTTTGATGATCTAATACAATTGAGGACATTGTGGTTTTCCTGGTGAAATCTCTTGTGTTGGTTCATCTCGCATGGTTTTATTTTTCTATCTTTTAAATTGCTTAAAGATTTAGGGTTTAGTGTTCAAAAGTAAGTTAGTTTTAGTGGGGTGAATGATGTTTCTGATTTCATATTTGGAATGTTTGTAGCAATCTCTGATCTATACTCCTAGTAACTATCTGATTGTAGTAGGCTGGTAAAGTCAACCTGGACCATATATTCATATGTGTTTAAGTTTGATTGTGGATGAATGTCTGATTTGAAAATCTATATACCTTAGAAGATTGCACCGTTCTTGTGATATTGGATTGTGGGTTAAGCAGGAATTGGTTATTTGAGATTGGTCCATTCCAGATATCTATCATTTGCGTTGTTCATTCTAGGAATAGTCTAGATTTCATCATATCTTTGCACCCCTATCTTTTGCTATTTCTTCATCATTTGGTTAGATTTAGGATTAGAGATCATTATATTGCAAAATCTGATAAATTGAGAGATACAGTTTGCTTGTAGTAAGGTCCCGTTGTGATTACCAACATTTTCACATATTATCTGAGTTGTTTATGCATTGTCATGACCTGACACCCGAGAGACCTTGGGGTGATTTTCAGTAATTTATTGTTGAGGATTACCTTTCAAGAGAGATAGAATATTGCATTCTGTCTTAGTTGTTGCTGTGCAGAAAACACCATCAACACATCCTAAGGTTGAAATGTGTAAAGTAGCTTCATCACAAGTGGGAGAGGCATCAAGAGAAGAAAAAGCATCACATTCTTGTTTTTTAATGATTGGATCCTTTTGATGAAGTATGTATTCTTGGATGGGGGAAAAATTAGGAAAGGGATCAAGAAAATTCTCATGATTATCTTTGATTACCTCCCTATGACCAATAATGTCTTCCAAAATAGGGGAATAAAAAATAAAGAGGATTGTCATAGGTCTTAAAGATTTGTTCATCTAATGTCAACATAGCCTCCTCACAAATGTGTTGGTCATGATCGTTCATGAAAGTATTGTCACAAATAGGGGAGGTGTTGGGAGATGAATGGAGAGTAGGTAAGGTGGTGGCAATGCATTCATCTTGTGTTGCTATACTATCTTCCCAAGGGGAATGAGGAGAAGGACAAACAAGACCTTCATGATGCTCAATGATTGTACCTTCTTTCGCCAAGATACCTTCATTACTAAAAGGAGAGATATCAAGGGAAGGAAAATTATGATCATCATTTTTATGTATGTTTGTATTCCATTCTAACATATCATCCTCACAAATGGGAGATATATGAGGGAGTGTAGGTTCAAGACAAGCGTTAATATGTTCCTTCTCTTGTGCTAAGAGACTATCATAACTAGGGAATGCATTGAAAGAAGGATTAACATGCTTATGAACTAACTTTTTCTTTGCAAATTTGGAGAAGATTGGGACTAACATTTTGAAATAACAATCTATGCTAACTCAAAATACAATGCAAAGGGCTGAAATGAAATGTAATTTTTAGATGGCAATTGACTGATTATGACATGTAACAATATGAGAATGCAAACTTGAAATTTAAACCATGCATGAAATGAGCTAAATTAAGCTAGATTGGATGAAATGCATGTTACAGAAATGCAACTAACTGATATAAGTAGGTTAAGGCACCAAAAAAAAGCTGAAAAATAGAGTTATGAGTTCTGTACAATGTTGTTTTAGGGGTCAGAAGGGATTGATTCGCCCAGGGTGGCGAATGAGTCCCAGTATGGACTTTTTTTTAGATTTTTCAAAAAAAAAAAGTGATCTTGATGTATTTTGAGTGCTATGATGCAGTCCTAAATGAAAAATGCAGAATTTCAAAAAAATTAAATGAATTTAGATGCCAAAAATGCAACCTAAATGCACTTTTTATGAATGCAAAATTTAACACCTAGCATGCAAATGAATCATGCAAATCCTAATGCAAGCTAGATCTATGATGATGAAGGACTCCAAATCAGAAAAGAGAAGTATTCAAAAAGCAGGTTCACCAAAATGTACCATAGAGTTTTGGGACCTACTTTCTTTCTAGCACTTCTAGGGTTTTTCACCTAAAAGAAGAAAGATGGGTCAAAAAATGCTTATGTTAAATTCGAAGATTAGTGTGATATGGATGGAATAAGGATGCAATATGCCTAGATATAATGCTTGAATGCAAGAAAAAAATGAGATTGATTGACTAATGAATATAAACTAAAGGAAAACAACTTGTTTGAAAACACATTTTGTAATGCAACAATGAACTAGGAATGAATGTAAAACTTAACATAAATGAATCAAATTGAAAGTGTGCACCTGGGATCTTGAAGGAGACTAAAAATTGCTTCCTAAAATGTTAGATGCTAAAATTTAGGCCTGGTGGGGATTCATTAGCCATTTTTGGGCCAGGTCAGTCCCAATTCTGCCAAACTGTACCAAAGCCCGTTTCTAACAAAAGGGTACTCAAAAATGTAAAAATTCAAAAATTGACCTTGGGGTAGGATTCATTCACCACCCATGGCCGAGATGAGACCACTTTTCCAGACCTCAGTATTTTCAAAGGTGGATTCTGAAGCTTCAATCACTTTGATGCCTACAACTATAAAATGCAACAAAGAACATATAGAATATGCCCTTGCATGTATTAGGAAATAAATGAATGGTGCAATGCTTAAGCCCTAAGCATGACTTGAGATAGAAGATAGATGATGAATGAATGATGTGAGCGATGTTAATGGATGAATATATGTAAAAAATAGTTTAGAGATGTGCTTTTATAGGCAATTCACCTTATTTTTCCATTAATTAGATCCCTAAGGCTAACATGGAGAAAATTAAACTTAAAACCTAATTTTTCCCACTCAAAACCCCAAAAAATGGTTCAAATGGGACTCATTTGACACTAATGGAAAATGGGTCCCACCTAGATGGGACTAATTTGCCACTAATGGTGAATGGGTCCCACAGGGGCCATTTTTGCTACTTGGAATGCCGAGAAGTAAGAAAATTAGGCTTATATGATGACTATGTAGGTTATTTGATCAAATTATGCCTCGGGATGCACAATATGGGTTAATAGGGGCCTATTAGTGATGATGTAAATGTCAAATAGGGTTTGGGACACAAAATTCAATGTGAAAGTGTGATTAAATACACTTTACAACACTAAAATGAGGTCCACATAGCCTAGGAAGCACAAGAACCAATGTGAATGCGTGGGGCACATTACAACATTAGTTTATCATTAAGTTTATTTCACAAGCCTTCTAAATTGATGTAATAATGTTATTAAACACATTTTATAATGTTGAATTAGGGAGAAATAGGTTCATTAGGTCTAGAAAAGCGTGAAAGCATCTTACAACACCTTTACAAGACATCATTAAAAGCATGTTATTCAAAATGTAAGGGTCCAATACCTAGTGTGGATGCATAAAATGCCTCAAAACACTAGATTAAGGCCTCATTAAGTCCATTTTATCATGAATTAATCTCATGTAAAGCAAAGGGTGCTTTTTTCTACGACACACAGTTGAAGAATTTTGGTATATTAGGACTTCTGCAATGTCGAACTAATAATTTTGAAGGCATCCAAAGGTTAAATAAGTGTTGTGGTCTTATTAGGGGTCTATTATAGGTCCATGCCAACCTATTTCAAGTTGTTTTGAGTTTTTTTATTTTGGTGCGAGGTGTGTATGAAAAAGGTTTGAAGCCGACAAGTTATATTTTGGGTGTTACATCTAATTAGGTTAACCTAATTGATGTTATGGTAGAAGCGGATATATATGTTATATCTTTTTTGGTTTTTTGAAGTGATTGATGTTGAAAATTTCCTACATGCGAATATTATTGGAGCAGTTCAAATAAAATTTGTGAATGTTGAGTAGAAGGTTAAAGTGATGTAAATGTTGATAAAAGCATAGTGTTAGATCAAGATCAGATGAAGTGTGTAAAGTTAGTTTATTGAGTTTCATTGGAACTATATTTAATGCATATGAAAGACACGATTGTAACAGTTCAAAATAGGTTGTGAGCCACCATCTCTCTTCTATATTTTTCTCTGTGGGCAGTGAGTCCACTTCTCATCCAGTGAGTCCACCTATAGTGAGCACTTTTGTAAATATATAATAACTAACCTTATAATATATTTTGAGCTAATCCTCACCATGGTTTTTCCCATTTTTGGTTTTCCACATAAAAATCTCGATGTTCATGTGTTATGTGGTGTTGTTGATGTTTCATACTTTATTTATTTATTGCAGTTGAGTATGCTTTGGCAATTGGTTGTTTGATGTTTGAATGGTTTAAAAGAATATTGATTCACCCCCCCATCTCAGTATTTTGGGTGTTCAACACATTGTTCATTAATATTTCCAACATAAACAACAATTATCTATAGGTTTCTCTTATCTCATGACTCCTCACAAGGATTTGTTCTCATCATATAGAGCTTATGATGTAAGATAAGTTTTCCTTGGTGACAAAATTACACATTGGATTGTTAGTAAGGAAAACAAACACTTGTGTTTTAGTTATGGGGGGATTAAACTCCTCAATAATATTTTGCATATTCCAATACTCTTGAGAAAATTGTTTGTGTCAACGACTGAGCCCAAGATCACAACCTGCAAATAATCTTCACAAAAACAAGAGAAGCAACACAAGGCTATTTCACTAGAGAAAAAAATATTGAGATGAGATATTTTATATAATGCACAATAGTACCTTATAAAGGAAAGAAATGTGTGACGGGTGAGAAAACTACCTAAAATAGGAAAAAACCACCTGGATAATTAAATGCACTATTATGCCTAAGTAAACTTAAGCAGGTAAATCCTATTTAACCTAACACCCCCCCTTAAGTGAAACTTAGGGAGAATTATTATACAAAATGAAGATGCAATATGGGTTCCAACTAGAGAACTATATTAGGTACCCATTTACAGCTACAAAAAAAATCTCTCACAACTGGAGAAAAGGAGAAAAACCCTATGGGAAAAAACCCCTCTCCAAAAGAGAGAAAAGAAAAATAAGATGCATGGATGGAGGAATCAATAACACCCCTAGGGACTACATACATCATGCATACACAATTAGTAGCCCCCACCATAAGAGGGAAAGAGAGAGACCATATAGCCCCCCCACAATGTGTAATCACCTACAAAAATGGTAAGTGCCCGAAGACAAAAAGTGATCCAATGTCGACAAACAACTTGTATCCCTTTTGGAAGAAACAAAACTAAATACAAATGCAGGTATGCTTCCCATTCTGGATAGGAATTAGCAAGTGAAATCCAAATGTAGGATGATAATGTCTTTGAAATATTCTCATGTGTCACCAAGACCTTGGAAGATGATGCCACGAACCAATCAGGAACATGCCCGATCACAATTGAAGGTGACAAACAAGGTACTGGACTGGAAATTGATTTTGAACATTCTCCAAAGACAAAGATGGAGTGACAACAGTTGTACCACAACTATCATTAAATAGGAAAATTAATCCTTCAAATGTGTTTTCCAATTTTGAAATGTGATATTCCACGAACAATGAACCAATGTCTAACAAGTAAGAATCCTAATCAAGAAGACAATGATAATCTCAAGTTGCTCAGGAATGATGGAAGTACTTAATGACGGTGGATAAACTATCTCAGACAAAGAATAAAGAACCTCTAAAACAACTACAACCTCATCTGAAGTCTCAAAAACCTCCAAAGGATCACAAGCATGGTTTTACTTCTCTGAAGAACAAAGAGACACATTGGTCTTGGAAAAAGGATCATCGAGAGATGACAGAGTATTACGATCTCCATATGATTCTAGAATGTAAGTCCAAAGAGCATAAGGCCACTCAAAATGAACAAGTGAATCCTAAAGGTCCTCATCATTTATATGCTCAAAAATAACTCCAAAGACTTGAGCCCTAAATCCTTTCCAAATCATATACCTACTACATGTGTCTGGAATAGGAACTTCATTATACAAATATGGCAATAGATTCTGCTCACTAAGATGAGTCAAAATAAAATCACTCCATTGCCTAAAGTTCCCTTTCTCCAAAGAAACCATTATAACTAAATTCTTCAAAAAAATTTCAAATATAGTACTTTCAAAAACTTCCAAATAAGAATTAAACCTGATTTGGTGCAAAAAATAGTGCAACCCATTGCTTGATATCCATGCTGATACCAAGAAAACTCCACCGGGTACACAAACAAGATAGCCTTATGTGAGAATTTCTCACAACAACAAAAGGGAGTAAGAGGCTATTTAAATAGCAAAAAAGCGCATCACTCCACCAATGTGGGATAAATCTTTCCCTTTGAGGCAAAAACACAACCCCAAAACTCATTGCTAGCAAGGAAATGGAAAAACACACGGAAACCCTAAATAAATATTTAGGGGAAGACTTTAGGAAAAACGCCCAAACTCTTACACTCAACCAAAATCAAATGTCTCCAAGTACAAAATCATGCCCTTCTTAAACTGAAAATGGTGCCTTTAATTAGAGAAAAAATTGCAAAAATGATATTCA
>VDFB02164184.1:0-45691 GCA_007258455.2 Sequoia sempervirens
GCCAAAATTAGTTTCAAAACTAACTTCAAATGTTGAAATTCATTTGTAAAGTACTTTTTTTTCTTCTTCTTGACTATGCTACTAGTGATACAACCAAATATTCCTTTCATTTTCTTTTTTCAAAGGTTTTGAAAAGTTCAAGTGGTTCAAGTGCCAACCTTTTTGGAGGTCAAAATAGCTTTGAAACCACAATAAAACTCTGATGTTGTCTTCTATAGATTGTGAATGATTCTTTGGGTGTCAAAAAGGTTGTGACAACCTTGTTGAAGGTTGGCGATGGTTTTGAAAGAACGATTGAGCTCAAACACAAAATTCTAAGAAGCTTTCTTTAAAAGGGGGGTAGTTATGAAATGACTATTTAGAGTCAACAAGGTTGTGACAACCTTCTTAGAAGCTAATGAGGTTGTGAAAACCTCTTCAAAGGTTGACGCAAGTTATTAAAACTCTCAAATTTGTTGATATTGTCAAAAGCCAATGAGGTTGTGAAAACCTCTTCGAAAGAAAACATGAGTTATGAAACCTCCTCATTTTCTTAATGATTTTAACTTGGAGAAATTTAACCAATTTGGATGTGAAAATTCTCCCAAGTAGCTGGAGAAAACCAAGAAAAGAACAACAAAACTAAACTAAATTGAAACTAAACCTATAATATTTTTGGTTGATATAGGATTTATCATGAATTTGGATGCTCCTACATCACCTTGCTTCTTAATACTCAACTCTTGAACTATCCATATAATAGTCCTCGACTATATGTTGCAAAGAAACCCAATTGGTTTCCCAATAAGATACTTTCTCCATATCTTGATAAAGCTCCATCTCCTTTACCTAAAATTCCTACCTTGACTCTTTCTAAAAATGATCCAAATACACCACAATAACATCAAGATAGTATCTAGCTATAAGGACTATAAACTATTGAGACACCTCAATGTTTGGATCAATTTATTTAAAATATAAGGGTTGTTAAATTGGCATTTGATGATCTTACTTGGCTAGCTACTATGATTTCAAAGATAATTCTTCCATAAAGCGCTAGGGTAAGATCATTACAATTGACAGTTATGAAAATAAACAATCCCAGACAATAAAATCACTATAAGATATTCTTGAAGCACATATGAAACCTTTATATTATATGATCACTACATTGGTTTAGGAAAGGCATCAAGGAAAGAATGAAATTAGATTGTAAGATTATTAATAGATTATCTCATTCAAAACTTGGGAAATGATAAGGCCACTAAGGAGGATTTGATAGATAATTTTGTATAGATTATCACTTACATTGAATAATCTAGTTGTCCCATTGGTTCATCTTCTATCTGATATAGTTCCCTAGCTTATTCTAAGTTTAAAAAAAGGATACACTAACTATTTGAGAACTAAGGAATGCCGTTCAAGTCATCCATGCCTAAAATGTATATTTGGAAACTTTAGACCATGAGATAATAAAAAAATTTAAAATTGTTGCAAGGTGTGCACCCTTGGTTTCCTTGTGTTGTACAACACAATGCTCAGGTTCGTGACATGGATTAACCACCTCCCATGGATTCATTAACTTTGTTGGTTGTATCAGGCATTAACAAGTTGATCTTTTGGTGCAATGACAACCATTTGTGCAATAATTAGTATTAGAGCCTGGGTCACGGGTTTGAACCCCTTGCTTGCATTGGGGGGGATTGTTGCAAGGTGTGCACCCTTGGTCTCCTTGTGTTGTGCAACACAACACTCAGGTTCGTGACATGGCTTAACCACCTCCCATGGATTCATTAACTTTGACAGTTGTATCGAGCATTAACAGGTCGATCTTTTGGTGCAACAGAAACCATATAAATGCAACAAAAATTACTACAATGTTATTAAAAGGAATAGAATCTATTAAGACTTTATATTGATAGGGGTGAAAGTAGAATTAAAGGCTATCGAGAACATATTCTTTGAGATAGCTCAAATGGTTAATATGGATTCCCCTATTTAGTGGATGAGGACATTCTAAGTGATCAAGATCCATATGAATATTATAAGTGGAGGTTAGCTTACAAGTTTCAGATGAAGATCCTAAAAGTGTGCCACATTAAGAGCAAGAATGTGTATTCCCTGGTCTAGGGTGTGTTCGATACTGTGAAATATTTTATGGATAAACTAGGACAGTCTTTGTTTGATAAGGACCAAAAATTTTAGTTTCTAAATTTTTGAAGGATTAATTCTAAGAGTTGATAAAGAAAGAATCTCCTAAGTACTCAATTTTTTCTACTACTTCAATCAATCTTTTGATGAAAATAAGTTTCTTGTGAAGTTTCTTAGCCAAATATTTGGAATTAAAAATCATTTAAAAAACGTTCTAGGAGATTTTCATGGAGATCAATGTCAAATTTACTCACTTGGATGGACTTGATCCCATGTTATTAAAGTATCAATGGATAATTTTACATCCTACCTACAAGAGTTAGAGTGTGAAGTAGCTAAAGCTAGCTAGTAGAGTGTGCTAGTTGTGACGTCTATCTAGGAACCAAATTTTTCTTGTCTAAAATGATGTAATAGGACAAAAAGTGCTACAAGATAAAAGTTTCTTTTAAAATTCCACGTGTTTTCTCATCTTGTGATATTTTTGAGAGAATGGATCTTCACATTCCTCCCTCCTTAAGCCTATACATATAAATGTAATCTTTATTATAAAGGATTGAAAACTCAAATTTTGAATACATTTTAACTTTGTGACATCATTTTAGTTTCTTTTTCTTTGTGATTTTTTCAAACACCAAGCCATGTCACCATCTCTTCATGTGTTTAGTTCACTAAATATTGATTAATTCAATATGTAATTTGAACCACTGACAATTGGCTAATTGTGAAATATTTTGTGTGGTGATTCAAAACACATGGATTGCCAAGTGTTCAAATTTTGTCACGCACAAAAAAAGTTCCTTTGGAGATTCTAACATCCTACATGGTGATTTTGACATATAGGTCATACAAGGATTAGTTTCAATCATTTTTTTCTATTTATAGAACAACATTTGGAACATAGGAGTTAAAAGATTACACTTCCTAAACCCTTCTCTTTATCCCCTTCTCTTCTATATTTTGAGATCATAGTTGGAGTAAGAGTAGTTTAGATTTATTTTATTACATTTCTTTAGGATTTGGTTTTATGCAAGGGAATAACACTATCTTTTTGAGATAAATGGGAGTTTTAAAAACTAAATAACATCTAAAATACATAATCTTGTGATTAACATAAAAGAGGGGTAAAAATTTATTAAAACAAGAGGAAATTACAGAGCCAAATCATTACATAGCCTTATCAAGCTCCACCAAATGGTCCAACTGTTGAGACAAATCAGGGGGTAATTGACCCCGATCAACCAAATTCCAATCATGAATATGATTAGAAGCCCATTTAGCCAAACAATCAGCAACACCATTCCACTCCCTAGGAATATGAGTGAAAGTAACAAACTCAAGAGAAACACAAAGATTGAGAATTTGTTCAATAATCAAAGCCAGGTGCCAACTAACATCCTCTAACCTCCGCCTGTTCAACAAGTTCACCACAACCTGGGAATCAGATTCACATATAATCCTGCGCCACCCCAACTTACTGCCATGCTCCATAGCCAGTAAAATTGCCTGAGCCTCCATAAGATTATTAGTATGAAGACCCTTATAAATAGAGAAAATAAATTGAACATCCCCAGAACTATCCCGACCAACACCACCAATTCCAGCATGACCAGGGTTTCCACGAGAAGAGCCATCTGTGTTAATTTTAAGGATGCCTTGAGGAGGAGGAGACCATCTTCCCTCCCTATTCACCTTCGGAGTAGGATGCCTACACCTGTTGCGCATAAGCTGCTGATGCGAAGGAGGCAGATGAAGGCGGTTGAAACAGCCAACATCAGAAGGAGCAATCGAATCAGACAGATCACACTTAGCCGCGATCGTTTCTCCCAAAGAATGCAAAATTTTCCACCACAAGCGAGGGGCCCCCATCATCATATCCTGAAAAATCCGACGATTCCTCTCCAACCAAAGATTCCAAATGATGAAGGAAGGGCCAATCGCCCAAGCAGCTTGAAGAAAGGGAGTAGAAACAGGGGCCCTACTCCCCTGATCCACAAACTCAGCCAAAGAAGAAACATGCCGACAGGGCATATTCCACACCCGCCACCAAAAATGCCAAATCTCCCGAGCATAGGAACATTGGAAGAAGAGATGAGAAGCACACTCCTCAGCCTCACGACACAACACACAAAAAGAGGGACCCTGGAAACCCCGCTTGCATAAATTATCCCAAGTAAGACACCGGTTTTGAGCCACCAACCACATGAAGAAATTGCACTTGGGCCAAGACAACTTATGCCAAACATACTTCCACCAAGGGACCTGAATATCCCCAAACAACTGTCGCCCCAAATGCTTATAGCCAGTAGACACAGAGTACTTCCCAGACATATCAGAACCATCCCAAGCTAAAATATCAGGTCCCCTCAACGAATTACAAGCCCGGGAAGCCAAAAGTTGAGCAAGCTCCCGCCTATCCTCCTCAGAGCCCCCAGGAGGCCACTCAGAAAGGTGCTTCCAGCGGAAAGAAACAACAGAGCCACAATGCTCAGCAATCTTGTAATGCTCAACAGTGTCCCAACCAGCAGCAGTAAAAACATCACAAAGGGGTTGAAGATGAGGAAAAGCAGAAAGAATAGGTGGGTGACCATCCCAAGAATCCCACCAAAAAAGAGCCTGAGATCCCGAATGACAGATCCAAAAAAGTGCACACTTAATCAACTAGGCTCCCACTTTCAAAGTAGACCAAATCATAGAACCACTTCCCTCCAGAGGATAGCGAGGAACCTCATGAGAAGCAACACCATGAAGATACTTATAGTTAAGAACACGGGCCCACAACTGGTGTTGATTAGTACACCAGCGCCAGTAAAGCTTCGCCGCAAGAACTTGCCCATTCAAAATGGAAGAGCGTAATCCAAGACCACCCTCCTGCTTAGGTCTACACACAGAATCCCATTTAACAAGGCTCCACTTAGAAGTCATCAAGTTGCCACTCCAAAGGAACTGCCGAGAGAGAGCATCAAATTCTCGAAGGAAAATACATAGGGGCCGATTGAACAAAACATCTGTAGATGGGAAGGGCCTGGATAACAGACTGAAGGAGGGTAACTCTAGCAGCAGTAGACAACCACCGATGGGTCCAATGAGTTACCTTCTTCCTCAACTTATCAAGCAACATCTGCCAAGAGGATCTGGGTTGACGACCAACGGCAAGAGGAATCCCCAGATAGACAAAGGGGAGAGATCCAATTTGAAACCTCAAAATAGCAGCAATCCTCCTCTGGATGGCCAAAGGAGTATTGAAGAAAAAAATAGAAGACTTCTGCTCATTAACTTTCTGACCCGAAGCAGCGAGGTAGATGTCCAAAGCTTGCCTAATGGATTCAGCTTCATGAAGACGAGCCAACCCCATAAGAGAGGTGTCATCCACAAACTGGAGGTGAGACAAAGTAGGAAGACCCAACCCCCACTGCCAACCATGAATCACACCAAGAGAGACCTGAGTTTTAAGAAAGCGACCCAGCCCCTCCGCCATAATAATAAACAGATAGGGAGAGAGTGGGTCCCCCTGACGAAGGCCCCTGGTAGCACCAAACAGCTCTGAAGGTTCACCATTCACAATGACAGAAAATGAGGAGGAAGTCACACAACTCATAGTCCAACTCACCCACTCAGAAGAAAACCCAAAGGCTAACAAAATCTTCTGAAGGAAACTCCATTTAACTCTATCATACGCTTTTGCCATATCCAGCTTGATGAACATAGACTTAACCTTGGAGATCGCCATGGAATGGATAACCTCAGAGGCAATCACCACCCCATCCAAAATTTGACGACCAGCCACAAAACCTCCTTGCTCCTCAGAAATAACAATAGGCAAGCAAGATTTAAGCCGCTCAGCAATCAACTTCGTAATAATCTTATACACCACATTGCAGAGTGCAATAGGTCGAAAAAGCTCAAACCTATCAGCACCCTCCTTCTTAGGAATGAGGACCAAAAAAGTAGCATTCAGGGCCCGAAGCATCTGCTTGTTATGAAAAGATTCACATACAACCTCCAACAAATCCAGCTTCACAATTTCCCAAAACTCGTGGAAAAATTCAACAGGGAACCCATCAGGGCCAGGAGCCTTCCCCTTATTCATCCCAAACACAACCTCTTCCACTTCAGACAGAGTAATCGAGCGCATGAGAGAAGCATTCAGCTCATCAGAGATCAAAGAAGGAATACAAGCAAGAATCCTATTCTCCTCAACCTCTGCAGGAAGAGAATCCTCAGTAAACAAAGCAGAGAAGAACAGGTGAGCTTCTCTAGATAAAGCCTTTTGCGAGGATAAAACTAATCCTTCAGAGTTGACGAGAGACAGATATAACACTTATTCCGACGAGCCTGCACAGAGTGATGAAAGAAGGCAGTATTCCTGTCGCCCTCTTGAAGCCAGTCAATCCGAGCCTTCTGTTTCCAGAAAATCTCCTCACGAAGCTCCCACTCCTCCACAGATTTAAGAGCCTGGGACTCAGCATGCCCAAGAGCTTCTGAAAAACCAAGATCCCTAATCTGGCGAGTAATGACAGCAAGACGCTCCTGCGCTTCCCTTTTCTTAGCACGAAAATTGCCAAAACATAGCCTATTCCATCTCTTAAGATGAAACTTAACACATTGCAGCTTCTTAACAAAAGAATACATAGCAGTACCATATGCAGGGGCTCCATCCTGCCACCACTGAGCAACAAGATTATACAAAGAAGAGTCACGAAGCCACATAAGCTGAAATTTGAAAGGAGGATTCTTTGGATTAGGGAAAGGAGAAGCTGAAAACTTAATTGGCCAATGATCAGAGCCACACCAATCAAGAATCTCAGAGCAAATAACCACACTGCCCCCAACCCAAAAACTAGAAACAAGAAACCTGTCCAACCGCTCAGAAATCGCCTCCGACCCACTCCGCCTATTATTCCAAGTAAATAAGCCATTAGAAGGTTTGACATCAACAAGAGCAAGAGAAGCCACACTAGCCCAGAATAAATCTGAAGCAGGACCCAATCTCGGCAATCCACCTCTTTTCTCTTCCAGGCACAAGATAGAATTGAAATCACCAGCTAAGATCCATGGAAAATAAGGAGCACAAGATCTAACAAACGTGATATGGGCCCACAGCTGGCTTTTACCACGGATGTCAACCGGAGCATACACATTGCTAACCAAAATAGTCTCACCAGAGTCCAAAACCGAGGCCACCATAGAGATAGAGGAGTGGCTAGAAATCCACCAGCGAGGAACAACCTTACGAGGATCCCAAAAAAGTGCCAAACCTCCAGAATTTCCTCTAGAGCCAATACACTAACACTGACCAGAAAACCAAATACGAGGAGCATACTGAAGCATGCAGTCCACCTGAAGCTTAGTCTCCTGCACACAAAAAATATCTGGAGAATGTACCCCAATCAAATCTTGAATAGCTTTTTGACGGGAGGCGCTATTCAGCCCCCTTGCATTCCAAGAAAGAATAATCATGGGGAAGGCTAAGCAAAGTGGGCGTCCAAGGTCTTAACAGAGCCCGATTCCACCAACAACTCCCCAGTAGATTTAATCTTGTCCACATCCTTCTTGCGACCAACTTTAGAAGACTTATCAAAATTCCCCTTCTTAAGAGGGCGTTGGAGCACTCCTAGATAAGAAGCTGAACCCCGACCTTTTCCAGAAGACAGCGCCTCCTTAGCTAAGTCTGCTAAAATAATATCATCATTTAAACCAGTCGGAGTGTCAGCAAGCCCAGACCCTCCCTTCTCCAAAGGAGGAGAAGAGTCCCTAACAACAATTGCCTGTTCTAGCCCTGTATCCATACCAGTATCCCCAAACAAGATCTCAGTAGGAATCCCCTCCTCCAAGGCCCGATTGTCCAAAACCTCAAAGTGATTGAAACCCTGCTCACTCTGCTTATCTTTAAAGGGTCGCTTCTGGCCTCTCCCCTTCACTTTCGGTTTAGCAGGAAAGAAGCCATCCTTATCAGGCCCTCACTCAACCTTTCCCCCTTCAACCACAGACACCTTGCTTTTATCTGCCTTCTCCACCGAAGGCCTCGATGATGTAGAAGAAGGGACCCCGACCATTCTGGAAGTCCGAGGACACTGACGCTGAAGGTGACCATACTCATGACAAAACCGACAACAGAAAGGAAGGGACTCATAATCTAACTGTTGAATCCATGAGGCAGAGCCAATACAAATCTCCAGAGAATCTGGCAAAGGATTATTTAAATCAATTTCAACACAAATGTGAGTGAAAGAAAATACCTTTTTATCCAAAGTATTATGAGCAATGGCAGCAGGCTTCCCCAACAAGGCCGCTATCCGTTGCAGAATATCTTCTCTCCAGAACTCCAAAGGAAGCCATGGCAGACGAACCCATACAGGAACTCGAGAAGGCAGATCCTCAGCCGCATTGAAACCCCCATGCCAGGGTTTCATGAATAAACCCACATGATTATAAAAATACGGCCCCCCCTCAAAAACCCGATTACGATCTGAAATGCAAGAAAAATCAACCATAAAGAATCCATTCCCTGCCACCAAAATATCAAAGTCACCTTCAATCTGCCAAGTACGGCGCATCCAAGACTCCAAAGCTGAAAGGGGGGCCCGAATACCCAAAAACTTACAGATCAAAACGTGTTGAGTCTAATAAGCAAAGTCCTCATGCACCGATTCTGGAGAGATAACCAAAACCGGACGAGCGTGACTCCGTGGCAAGCAACCATTCACTTTCTTGAGCTTGGAGCTCTCACCCACAAAAGAGTTATTCAACATCGAAGCATGCATGTCCTTAGCGAAGCCCTGAGGATGTGACACACCCGAAATTGCCAAGCTCTCGGAGGCTTCAGCCATCATCAACCACACCCGGCACCCCAAGCCAAACCCACAAACCACCACACCCCACCAAAAGACTCCACACCACAAAAACCCACAACAGACCCTCCACCACACTCCACGCCACACTCTTCACACAGCAAACCCCACACACAGAAAAAACAACCCTCGCAGCAATCCCCACACCGCACTCCTCACACAGCAGCCCCACGCACCGAGAACCAGCGCAGTCCCACAACAAAGCGAGAAAAACACGGCCAAGGAAAGATCGACGCAACTAAGGCATCGCTGCCCTAGCAGGGAACCACAGCACCGAGCATAGCCCAACTTCTCATCTTCTTGTAATCTAATCTTGTGATTAATCATTGGGAAGTTTTTTATTTTCCATGTGGATTTTATATTTGATGTTTCATGAAATCATTTCATTGATAGTTGCATAACTATTGAATTGAGAAATTTTATATTAACCTCATTGAACGTGTGAGTTAGCCTTAATATGTGATTCATAATATTTATAATAGTTCAACAATGGAAGTTCTCTTTAGGTGTAAGTTTAATTATATTTAAAGAGTCTCCCTTAATGACAACTTATGAATTCTTAACTCTTTGACCAATTGAAGTCCCAAAAAGTAGTAGCCACTTCAACATAATAGTTAGTGTAAAATTTTAAGATGATGGGAAAAAGAACTAAAAAAGGATTTGTTGTGAACTAACACCCACTCTGGCTCAAGTGCACAAGACATCCTTTATATTCTTGAACATCAAAATTTATCTTGAATAATTAAAAAGAGAGAACACCAATTAACTTACCTCTTTATTTGACTCTTATTATCAAAACTTAGCTCCCTACCAATTCCAATTTTCTAATTTTTAGCCACCTATTTTTCCTCCTTCATAAGAAAATAATTCCCCTTTATATCATCTTCCCTCTAGATAATAAGGAAGAGATAGGTCAAAAACTTGTTTGGATGGGATTGTTGATATCTTATCTACGAGAAGGTTTAAGATCTTGTAATAATGTATTAAGAGTTTAAGTGAGATAAAATTTTATTAAATTGGTGTTGCAACCTAGGTGACAAACCCACTCCAAACATAATCTTACATTAATAAGGGACCATCATGATCCTTCTAAGGAAAAATATCTTTCTCATACTAGAGCATAAAATTTGATAAAAATTCTAACAAAAAGGGTACATAGTGACTACGAAGAATCTTAAAATATATTCTTGATGATTTTTTTGTAAGGCTATACAAAAATTGATTAAGGAATCAAAATCATTTAATTTTACATATATTTTGAATCTATTACAAATAACTGTTTCTTTAAATGAACTTTTTTATTTATAACTGTAAATTATATCATTATTTAAAATTTTCAACTATAAAAATATACTTGAAATCAAAATTATAAAAAAATAACAACATATATTATATAATTTTAATAGACAACATATAATCATAATGATTAAGACCATCGTAAATAATTTTCTACATATGCAAATTGATGGTTTGTACTATTGAATATGTATTTTTTTCTTTTCACGGAGGAAATGATTTCCCATCCCTTTTATTAATAATGAAAATAGATTTGAAAAGGAGAAATTGCATGTATGAACCTTGTTCTAATTATTTTATAATAGGGAATTACCATAGTTCACCTTGTTTTTATTTTACATGATTCCAAAAATTGCATTATCATAAAAGATCATTGAACGTATGTCATCTCAAACTTATCCCTAAAATCATTATAAAATTATCCAAATATAGATGTAAAACATATGGCAAACCAAGTAGGGAAAAGAAAAAAAAAATTCTCAACAATACATAAAGGGAAATAATTGTGAGTTCACATGAACCCAATGGGTAAAAATTACTCATAGCATTTACAAGGATTTCATGTTAATAAAATCTCATCTACTCTCTTTGGGTGACCTTACACTAACACATTTCTTATATTTATTTGTCATAATACAAGACTTTTGAGTTTTACAAAATTAGAACTAAGGCCGCATATTAGAGTGAAGGTTAAGTGCATGTTGAGGTTCCTTTCTAGCAATTTTTTTCTTTTCAAAATTTTCTTTTGTTTTTTTTTTTTTAATATAAAAATATGTTATTTATGTGAAGGAAGAATTAAAGGTCATTTAACATGTCAAATTGTCAATCAATATGAATTAATTATGCATGAAGAAGTTGTATAATTGGTTAGAGAGAAAAAAAATTATTCATTTCAGAATATTAACACATTAAAATTATCTATTTCATTTATTAAATTTTTAGATATTTTAAAAATATAAAATAATTGTAATTTATGAACAATCATATTGTTTAACTTCATCAATGGTAAGGAACGAGTTGGGAGTTTGGGTTCTAAAAAATTGGCTAGATCATATTTATGAGTGCAAAAATGAATCAATTAGATTTACAAGTGTCAAAATATACCCGACATGTGGAATTAAACATGCACCTGGATGAGAATGACTTGGTAGAAGATGGACCATTAGAGTTTTCTTATGTTAGTCTTTGATATCTAAATGTGTGTAAGGATTTACAATATTTATAAATACCTTTGGGAAATTTATCGAATTATAAGGGTCATGATATCCTTAGTCAAACCCCAAGTTATTTAACAATTCAACAATCATAATTCAAGAGTAAAATAATAACCAACCATGCAATACTAGACCTATAATGATGTGTGCTAATGTAATTCTTTGATAATTCTACTAGAACTCTCTCATAAATTTTATATCAACAACCCTAGCATCATCATTGATAGCTCCTAGATGATTCTCAAATGAATGATTGAATGTTCATAAATACAACAAGGTAGTGTGAAAATAAACACAAACATGTGTTATTTTTTGTCACAATGGCTAGTGAGGTGTAATTTGAACCTTTATTGTAAAAGTGATCCAATTCATGTCCACAACCATGGATTTTATCCAAGGTGATGAATGATGGATCTAGGAATCATGTGGGGATCAATGATAATGAGATCAAGATATGGTGATGTCATGAGTTGAATTCACACAAGAATATGTTACTTCTTAACATGTTATTGCATCTTCAAACTATCATCAAATCAAACCCAAAACATAAGGGAAAATGGAATGGGTATGCAATTTTTACCATTATATTCTTCCCTCACCCCTCCCCCCACCCCCACTTTGATGTTCATGCAAACTACCAGGTAGATGCATGTCATAGTAAAATAATCAATCAACTTGTAAATTTAATACTTTTCAAAAACTCAAAGGATGTCAATTTTTGTAAAGAATTAAATCATTCTTGAATTATTCTTGCAATGAGTACTCCATAGAAACCTAAAATACAATACAAACATGTAATGAGTAACATATTTCACATAATTTTAAAATAAGCACTAATTGCAACTTTCTTTAAAAAATAACTATACTTGAAAATAATAAATGTAAAGAGTTGGAGATTTTGAATACTATAGAAAGTGATAAAATATTTAATTATGTAGAATTGTAGAGACTCTAACCTAGTGGATGAAATTCAATAAATCATCCCTAGAGATGGAATGAGTATAAACATATTAGTAAAAAAATATAACTCACCAAGGAACATTACTGACTTATGTGCCCCCTCCAATGGGATGCATACAAATACTATAAGAAATTAGATGAGATGAGAGGAGAATAATATATAAGGATGATAAATCATGTACGATAGTAAAATATATCATGCAATAAGAATGTAAGAACAAAATTAGAAGATAATCATGAGAGAACATGTAGTAAGGTAAATACAAGATTCCCCCTAATATTTCCCCAATATAGGAAAATTAAACAATATAATGATAATCATAAGTTCTTGACAAGGATCACATAGGCATAAATAGGATGTAAAAGATGTGGACATGACAAGGATAATAACATGTAATCATGAGATCTAAGAATGATAAGTATTGTAAACATGGGATCATAAGATGTAGGCATGATAAGGTTCATAAAAATGAAATCACAAGGATTATAAACATATAAGCATAACCATGATAAGGATAATCAAAATGGAATCATAAGCTTGATAAGGAACATAAACATGAAATTTTAATCAGGATACGTAAACACATGAAGCATTAGGGTCATGGAAAGGATAAGATTAATAAGAATAATGAACATAGTATATGTAGCCTATTAGCTAGACATCGCAAACATGGTGCATAAGAACATCCTAGATATGTAGTAGGATAAAACAACAAAGAACATGTTGAAACATAAGAGGCAAACAAAAAATATATTAGGATATAGGATTCAAACAAGGCATGGAGGAAATAATGTAGATAATAATTAAACATAGACAAGCATACAAGCTAAACATGACACATAAGAAATCATTGGAGCTAAATATGGAATAATAAAAAAAGGGATATTCCACCAAATGTGAAATAAAAACAACAAAAAAATTGACATAAATAAATTGCCAAAGTGTAAGGACACACAAGGTAAATGAAAGGAAGGAGGATCAGAACATACATTGTATAAGAAAAAGGTCAATTTAAGAAGGTACAAAACACAAGGAAGAAGTATCAATGTAGCAAAAAAACACATGTTCAAATTCATAGTTTTTCAACATGCACCACTAAAATTTTCTTTGTGTCATCCACATGCTAACTAGGAACATGGAAACATAAACATATAGCCAAGAAAGGAAAGAAAATTTATAAAATATTGCAATTTTTAAGAAGGATGGGTAAGGATATCTAACCAACGAAGTCATACCCCAACATGTGTGTATATATTTATGGTGTACAATGATTAAGCAAAGCAATAGGATGACTAACACTAGAAGGATCCTCAACATGGAATTCAATATGATTATCCTCAACCTTTTTTATATATTGAAACAATGCATTACAAGAATGAAGCTACCAATAGGTAGTTGTAAAAAGAATAGAAGAGTTGCAAAACAACTTTACAATTGCTGATCATGAAGTTGAAAAAGAAACAAAAATGACAAAAACACAATCCAAGAGGTTTCCAAAATAAATTACATGAGTAGCAAGGCAATATTACATTGTTTGAGATTATTTTGGAGTTGAAACTTCAAGACTTGTTTGTCAGAACCCTGGTGGTTCTCAAATTGAAACCCTGATGGATTTTTGTTTGTTTTGCAAGTTTTTCATTTTTTTGTATTTTTTTGAGGGTTTTTGACAAAATGAAAAATGCTGCGATTTTACTAAGAAATTGCAAATAAATTCTAAATAAATTCAATGATGCAATATAAGCCTAGATTTTGATCAACAATGATAGGCGTTTCATTATATTTCACTCCCAGGAGATCTACAATAGCCAGATGCTGAATATGAAGGAAATACAAATTATTAAATGATAAAAACCTGGTTTAAATGGCGGCTGCAGCTGATAAAGAAAAGTACGGCCAGAAATATTGATGAATCCTCTGAGCTCAAAAACCAACGCACAACCTCAGTAGACCAGTGCGCCCAATAACCAGACACCAGAAGCTGAGAAAGTGAAGAGTTCCTCTGGAGATGAAAATGTACGGCCTTGCTGGTACGGCCTGGTACAACAAGTACAGAAATAGTACGACACCTTGGGATTTGTGCCAGAACAATGACAAATGATTCTTGCTTGAGTCGCCTTGACTGCCTGATGGAAATCACTGTGAATCTCTGTCTGAATAAATGATTATGCCCAATCTGTGACCTCTGTATGAAATCACCCAGTGCAAGCTTCAGCTGGTATTGCACAACCTCAGTCTGCCTAATCTCTGAAGGGTTTTCGTTCTTCAGAAACGATCGTCTGCCAGAAACCCTAGGGTTTGCAAACTCCAAAGCTCAGATGCAAGAAGACAAAATTGAATAATAATCAGCATATTTCGATTTTGCCTTGAGAAGAAACATATATTCTTCTTTGAAAAGTTCGACCTAAATCTCCTTTAAAATAATCATTTAAATAAATGATTTAATTTTCACCTTTTGACTTAGGAGAAATGATTAATTATTGGCGTCCCACTTTTAATGAATATTAAATACTCATTAAGTCACATTTTAATAATATATTATAAAGTATAATAAATACTTTATAATTTTAAGCCAAATAATTAAATATTTAAATATTTCAATAAAGTGACTTTATTATAAAGTCAAATTATTAAATATTTAATAACTCATCAAATACCCCTTATTTCTCCGTCAAATCAATCAACTGCTGAACTGGGTCGAAACTGAGCTGAATAATTGCACCAGGTGCCCTGCCCGAAATAGCAGCTTCCGCCTGACCTAACTTTCTAAAAATAGAAAGTTCTCTGAAAAAGCTCTCTGGAAGATTCTGCGAAGGCCCAACCTGACACACTGCAAACTGGAGCTATCAAACACTGAGCAACTGCCAAAAATGATCCTCTGAACACTCCTGTCAGCCTACGAGGATCGAATGATAGGCTAACCTCGTCACCAGCTGTGCTGACTAGGATGGGGACATGACAGTCCGCCCTCCCTGAAATTGCTTGTCCTCAAGCAATCTCAACTCTGGATGCTGTAAAATCTCCTCTGACTCCCATGTAGCATCCTCAACTGGCAAATCTCTCCACTTGACCAGATATTCCCTGATCACACGCCTCCGAAGGTGTCTCTCTCTCATATCAAGGATGGCCTCAGGTACTAGTATCAGTTTCCCTTCATCATCAAGGGGTGGCAAAACTGGAGAGGGTATAACATGCTGACCCAATGCCTTTTTCAGGCGAGAAACGTGAAATACATTATGGACCTTGCTGTCAGCTGGCAAGTCCAACTCATAAGCAACCTCGCCCACTCGTCTGACAACACGAAATGGACCATAGTAGCGAGGTTTTAGTTTCTCTGCCCCACTCTTCCGCAGAGTAGACTGACGATACGGCTGCAACATGAGGTACACCATCACCCACCTCAAACTTCACGCTCAACCCTCTTACGTCGACTGTCTTGCTTATCGCGATTACGTCTTTCTTTGGATATTGTCTCGGAGAGACCTCAAGATGTCCTGCTGACTCTGCATCATATCACCTGCACTCGGCACTCTGCTATCGCTCAAAATCAAATCCAGAAGATTGGGCGCCTCATACCCGTACAAAGCCATGAAGGGGGTCATCTGTATCGTCATATGGTGAGTCGAGTTATAACAATACTCGCACAAGTAGATCCATCTCACCCAAGCTCTCTGTTGACCAGCTATATAATTGCGCATATAACCTTCCACCCACTTATTGACAATCTCTGTCTGCCCATCGGTCTGCGGATGGTAGCTGGTACTCGGTGTCAGCTCGGTCCCACAAAGCCTGAACAACTCCTGCCAAAATTTGCTCATGAACCGGCTGTCTCTATCGCTGACTATCGTCCGAGGCAATCCATGCAACCGGAAAACCTCTCGCGAGAAAAACAACTTCTGCGATGCGTCTTTGGCGTAGAGTATTAGTAATGTCGGGGAAAAGATGTGCATATTTAGTCAATAGATCCACCACTCGTGGAGTAAATCTTTACCACGGGCTTTTCGGCAAACCCGTGATAAAGTCAGCCGATAAACCTCCCACTTCCCCTGTCCAGTGTCGGAGGAAGTGTTTGAACGTAATCGGCGGGATAAGTGTGCTCACAGCACATTACGTTGGCACCACGAGAACACTCACCGGACATCTCTTGCAAACATCGATTTTTAGCCCTTTCCAAGTAAACCGTTCACGAACCGGTTTAGAATCTTGTATCGGGATGGCCCGCCATAGGAAGGTCATTGAAGGCTCTCAAAGCTGTGTCCAGGTACCTGGTCGAGGGAACCGAAAGATAGCCCCTTGTAAATGATCAAGTCATCTACAATGAATTATTACTGTCATCTGCTCACATCCTATCAACGATGCTAGAAGCCCATGGGTTCTTAGCGCCTCAGCGATAATCACGATGCCTCCAATCCTACGTGATGCGTGCTAAGGCATTCAGGGGTCTGCCAGACAAGGCGTCGGCCTAACATATTCTGCTTTCCCTTAATGAAAGTGATATCAAAGTCATATGACTGCAGTTTACTGACCCATTTTTGCTGCCTCTCATTCAAGTCTCGCTGTCCTAGGAAATGTTTCAGGCTGTTATGATCTGTGCGTACACTGAATTTGCTGCCTACCAGGTACTGCCTGAACTTAGCCAATGCATGCATAATGGCTAACATCTCCTTATCATAGATACTGTAAAATCTCTCAGGACCCCTGAGTTTCCTGCTCTCAAATGCAATCGAGTGTCGCTCCTGCATCAAAACGGCACCAATGCCCTCTCCTGAAGCATCACAGAATAAATCAAATGACTTCGTAAAGTCAGGCAATGCTAACACCGGACATGAAGTCATGATCACCTTAAACCTGTCAAAGCACTCCTGCGCCTGTGGTGACCAAAGAAAAGCCCCCTTCTTCGTCAAGTCAGTAAGGGGTGCGCCGTGACGTGAGAACCCGCTAACAAATCTCCTGTAGAATGCACACAACCCAATGAAACCTCTGAGCTGCGTAAGGTTCTCAGGTACCGGCCAATCAACAATAGCTCGGACCTTTTCAGGGTCCATACTCACTCCCTTGGCACTGATGATGTGCCCCAGATATAACAATTCCTCCATGCCAAGCTCACACTTGGATTCCTTAGCATAGAAAGACTCATCTGCTAAGATACCCAAGACTGTGTCCAAATGAGCCAGATGCTCATCCCATGACCTGCTATAAACCAAAATGTCGTCGAAGAAGACTAACACAAATCTCCTCAACTGAGCACTGAAAACCCTGTTCATAGTCGCCTGAAAGGTGGCAGGTGCATTGGTTAACCCGAAGGGCATAACCAAGAACTCGAAGTGACCGCAATGACACCGGAAAGCGGTTTTCTCAATATCCTGCTCCCTCATCTGTTTCTGATGGTACCCTGATCTCAAATCAATCTTCGTAAAGAAGACTGCTCCGTGCAACTCATCTATCAGCTCATCAATACGTGGAATAGGGTACCTGTTCTTGATGGTTCTTTTGTTGAGCTGCCTGTAATCGATGCACATCCGAAGTGATCCATCCTTCTTCACCAATACAACCGATGAAGCAAAAGGGGATTTGCTAGGTCTGATATGACCCATAGCTAACAACTCATTAATGGTCTTCTCTATCTCATCCTTGAGTCGTTTCGGATGTCGGTAGGGAGTGATCATCACGGCCTTTGCGCCCTCCTCCAACTCAATAATGTGCTTCGTACCCCTGTTTGGAGGTCTACCAGGTGGAATATCACTAAACACTTGGGAGTGTTTAGTCCTCAAAATCTGTATGTCAGGGTGGTACTCACCCTTCTGCGGCTCCTGCTGGGCTGGCATCAACATGCACTCAGCCGCCCAGTCAACCATATCATGACGAATGAGCCTCTCCATCCGCCTGAATGAAACCATCCTAAGATTACTGTCTTGTATTGCCTTGATGACATGTGGTCTTCCGTCAACCTTGAATTTCATCTCCATATCCCGTAGGTTGAGCGTGAACTCACCCAAATCATGTAACCATGCCATCCCTAATACCACATCTGTATCACCCATATTAACAACATAGAATTCAGTCTTGAATTCATAGTTGTTCAGTCTCATCGGAAGATCAGTAATCTTTCTGTCGCACCTGAGAGTATATCCGTCAGCCACCTTGACTCGAATACCCTCGAAAGCCTCCGTTTGGATGCCACGCCTCTCAACTAAACGTGCATCAATAAAATTGTGAGTAGCACCTGTGTCCAACAATGTAATCACTTTCTGACCTGCTAAGAGCCCACGAAGTCGAAATGAACCATCTCTCTGAAGACTAGTCGGATGGGCTTCCTGTAGCTTCCTTCCACCTTCATGCTCACCCTCATTTTCGGACTTCTCATCATCTGAAGGCTCGGAATCAGCTTGCTGGTCTGACAGATCAGATTGCTCTCCGCCCTCATAAAACCACTCCATTTGGTTATTTTTGACTTTCGGACGAAGTGGGCATATGTGTTTTTCATCATAGGGTGCCTTGCACCAAAAACATAACTTTTTCTTACATAATTCATTCAACGTTTCCCTGTCAAACGGTGGTGCATTCTGTCTCTTCGGATCCTGTTGATCCTTCCTCCTGTCAAAGGGTCTATTTCTGTCATTGTTTCTATCGAAAGGCCTGTTGGGTCTCGTGTATGGAGTTGACCCTGAATTGAACTTGCTGCGAGGTGCTGCAAGCTCCATGCTTCTCGCCTTCCGCATGGCCTCCTGAAGTGTAGTTGGGTCAAAAGCCTTAACCCAACCTCTCATGGGTTCTGTCAAACCCTCAACGAAAAGTATGATAAGTCTCCGCTCTGAAATTCCCGTGACCATGACTGCCACTCTCTGAAACTCACCAATGTATGAGTCCAAACTGCCTGTCTGTCTGAGCTGGGCCAACTCTCTGAAATATAGTTCCGGATCCTTCTTATCAAATCTCTCTATCAGTCTGCTGGTGAACTCCTGATAGGTATTGACCGCATGATGGCCTAGCGTGTACATGCCATGGTGCCACCAATCGTGTGCTATCCCGTCAAGATGTAAAGTAGCAAATTTAATTGCCTCATCCTCCTGCATAGGCCTAAGTGACAAGTAATTGTCCAGTTTCTGGACCCAAGACCTCGCTGATGTCTTTTCAGACCCGTCAAAATATGGTAATGTAATCTTGCTCACCGCATACTGCAAATCCCTGTTCACCTGTGGCTGCGGCTGCTGATACTGTGGGGGTCTGCGGTCAAATCTGCCTCCTCCCCTGGGTTTATAAACATCTATAAACTCATGAAATGTAAGTGCCTACCGGATCTCAGGTGTTAGTGACATGTACTCACCATGAAATCTCGTCAAGTCTGCCACGGACATGCCATTGTGTGGCTGAAACTCCTGATGCTGCCCCTGATGCTCTGCCCCTGGAGTTTGTGGTGGAGTCTCCCTAGGTAAGAAAGTAGGCTGACCTGGCCTACGCCCCTGGTAGATCGGTGACGGCTGTCTAGGTACGGATGCCAATGGCTGATCCACTGGTGCAGTCCCACTCGTCTGTCCAATCTGAATGTAGTGTGGCTGTGTGGGCGTACACTGTCTAATGGTACCCATCAGCTGAGACATCATATCCATCATATTATCGTGCCTCCGTCTAAACTCCTCCTCGGTAATATCACCCTCTGCATGCGCCTTCCCTGGATCCTTGCGAGTCTCTGAGGAAGTCTCACATTCTGCCATTAGGGTTGCAACATTGTTTTCACTACCGTCAGAACTGGATCTGTGAATACCAAGCACCCCTGACACTGTCTGACCTTCTGGGATAGGTGGACCTGTCCAATCCTCGTCTTTGCCTGTCACTACACCTTTAATGTAGTGAATGGTATCTCTGTTCATGAAAAAGCGCTAAAAAGCACACTGTATTCTGAAAAAGCACTGAAAAAGCACAGGATGGCAGGAGATCTGTGCTCTGATACCACTGTCAGAACCCTGGTGGTTCTCAAATTGAAACACTGATGGATTTTTGTTTGTTTTGCAAGTTTTTCGTTTTTTTGTATTTTTGAGGGTTTTTGACAAAATAATAAATGCTGCGATTTTACTAAGAAATTGCAGAAAAATCTAAATAAATTCAATATTGCAATTTTATGCTCAGATATGATAGGCGCCTCAATGTATTTAATTTCCAGAGCAATTACAATGATAAAGATGGAGCTATAAATGAAATACAATAAATTTATTGATGAAAAACCTGATTTCTCATGATGGCGGCTGTAATGAATGCTGAGGGTACGGCCAGAAATTAATGGAGGAATCTCGAGCTCGAAAACCAATGCAAAAGTGTCCAGTAACCACTGCGCCCAAAGTCCACTGACCAGAACCTGAAGATGGAAGGCGATTCTCCAGAGACAAGAAAGTACGGCCTTGCTGGTACGGCCAAGTACAGAAATAAATGACAAGTACGGCTCCTTGAGATTCGTGCCAAAACACTGATGAATGGTAATGAATGAAATCGCCTCAAGAGGAAGATGAATATCTCTGCTGATCACTGATGAATCTGTCAATCAATCCAATCTGTAACTCCTGAATGAAGTCACCCAGATGCAAGCTTAAACTGGTATTTCACAGCCTCAGTCTGCCTAATCTCTGAAGAGTTTTCGTTCTCCAGAAACGATCGTTTGCCGGAAACCCTAGGGTTTGCAAACTCCAATGCTCAGAGCAAAAGACAAATTAGAATAACATTTCATGATGGTTCGATTTGTCTTGACTGCAAAATATATACTCTCTTCAATAAAATTCGACCCAATGCTCTTTTAATTAATCATTTAAATTAAATGATTTAATTCTCACTTTAGAACTTAGGAGAAATAAACAATAATTAATTGGCGTCCTTTTAAGTGAATTATAATTTATTCACTTATCAAATATTAACTCAATATTATAAAGTATAAGAAATACTTTATAATTTGCCAAATTAATTAAATATTTAAATATTTCAATAAAGTGACTTTATTATAAAGTCAAAATATTAAATATTTAATAAATCATCAAATACTCCTTATTTCTCCGTCTGATCAACAAACTGCTGAACTGGGTCGACTCTGAGCTAAATGGCTGAACCAGGTGCCCTGCCTGAAATAGCAGCTTCCGCCTGACCTAACTTTCTAAAAATAGAAAGTTCCTGAAAAAGCTCTCTGGAAGATTCTGCGAAGGCCCAACCTGACACAACTGCAAAGTGGAGCTACCAAACACCGAGTAACTGCCTCCAATGATCCTCTGCACACCCTGTCAGCCTACGAGGATCGAAATTATAGGCTAACTCCTCGACAAACAGTGTCAGCTAAAACGGGGACATGACATCACACTAAGATGCTCTTCTTCATTTCTACCCAAGAATGGTTGGCTCTTTACTACAACATTAGGGACAACACTATGAGATTGAGAAATAAGGGGCCTCCATAACCCCCTTCCTCTTTTCAAAGGATGCCCAATTCTAAGGGCAGCTCTTGATTTGCTTCTTTTTGCTCTTTGATATATTCTGCTATTTGATGATGTGGCATAGATGCACTGTTCTTTCTTGGACATGCCTTTGATTCCCATGCTAGGAATGAAACACAAATGGGCTTTCACCCAATTCCATGAGCTTGTATATCTTTGATCATATGCATTGCATATCCAAACAAATGTCTCACCACCTGGAATTTCTTGTATCATTTGTACATGCGTCCACAAAGGTGAACTTAGGTTGGTTTTGAAGGTGGGCTGGCCAATCATGCTAGAGTTGGCTGCCATTTTATTCTCTACAGTAAATTTGAAAAACAAACATTGAACAATTGTTCCAACATGATTTTTAATTTAAATTTATATACTGTTTTTAAAATTTAAATTATCATACAAAAAATTTAGTTTAATATTTTAAATTTTCCTTTCAAGCTCATATTTCTATTCAAGATATACTTTTAGTATATAAATTAGTGACACAATATAGAAGACATACTTCGAGTAAATACAATACAAACAATGCAAGTTTTAACTCTTGAGTAGAAAAATACAATACAATACAATTTTTAATAACTTGACATTAACTCTTGAATGGTTGCTCCTGGTTTTATGTTTGTTTGAACCATGTTAAAATTGTACATGCTAAATTTGTGTGAGTATCTAAGGTCAAGTGCACTCAAACTCATATTGAGCGCCAGAGATAATGAACCAAATATCTACTTCATGATTGTTGGTTGAGGTTGGTTCAAGCAGCAAGAGACCTGAAATTTGTTGCTAAATACTACGGTTGATGAGCAGAAAATAGATGACAAAGGGTGAATACTTGAACTTTTTCTGCAGCATGTTGTTTTCTGTCAAATTCGAGGGTTTTCTTTATTGTTAGTGCAGTCTTGTGGCTCACTAAACACACAAAATGAAAATAACGAATAATTTTTAGGGTTCAAGCAGCAAGGGGCCTGAAATTCGTTGCTAAATACTATGGTTGATGAGCAGCAAATAGATGACGAAGGGTGAATACTCAAACTTTTCCTGCAGCATGTTTTTTATGTCAAACATTCGAGGTTTTCTTTCTTGTCAGTGCAAGCTTGCAGCTCATTAAACACAGAAAATGAAAATAATGAATAATATTTAGGGTTTTCAAGAATAAAGAATGCCATTTAGGGTTTATTTGAGGTCAAGAAGCTAACAAAATTTGTGGACATACCTTCCCAATTCTACAATTGTGTTGGAAATTCCACAAAAGCCTCATAATTGCCTAGGTTGGGTTCAGCAGCAACTCCAAATGTTTAAGGGACAAAATTTTGAACCTTGCACAAGTCTACAATGATTCAATATAATATCTGATTCTAGGATGAATTTGAGATATCCCCAACAATTTTCTTTTCAATTTTTCACAACAATTTCACTCGTCGGCGTTAGCAAAACCAAATATGCCAGTTGAAAGTAACCCTACACCAAGAATGCTCACCAAGATCCCAATATGGGCGAGGTGATAGCATATGGCGTCGGGGATCGTTAGCAACAAACTGAACTGAAAGTACAATCATCTGTTAACAGTAGGCATTTGCTTTTCAGCAGGCATCCACATATGCAATGGGAATACTCCACTTATTCAGTTGGTGAATAAAGAGAGATACAATTATTTTTTCCTCCTCACTGGTGGTAAACCAACCAGTGGTTACAAGTGTTTGCATTAAATTCACAAAGTAAATGCACAAATATAAATGACTGAATCACTACTACTGATTTCAGCCTTACAATGAAAATAATCTGCAAGTTACAAAGTGTTATGAATGTCCAATCACTACAAAATGATATTAGATGGTTCTCCAAACTTCTCAAGCTTTTCAACTATGAATTACAAGCCAAAAAGAGAACTTCTAATAATCTGATATAAAAAACCAGCAAACAGTAAACTCAAACCAGCAAACATAAACACACCAAAATGCTCACAACTCCGTCTATACAACTCCAAATGACCTGAAATAAATTGCAAATGAAGCTAAGGAGGAAGGCACCCAAGTCTAGACCACTAAACAGCATCAAACACCTGCTAACAATTTATGCACAAATCCCAAGACACTTACATGCATGGTACGACCTCCCAGGAGAGGCGACCTTCAAGATAAAATCAGAAACTCCTCTAAATAATCCAAAACTTTTCAAATAGGGACGCTTGGGACATAGAAAAGAAATGAGCAACTACCCAAAAGCAAATAAAAGTCACACAATGACTTATGATTGAAAATCTCCTTTAGCACTACAATAACCAGTAACCTATAAACTGACAAAATCATCAAAAACATCAATTGTGATGCTCAATCTGCATTCTCTGAATGAGAAGCAGTTTCATAATCAGCTAGGTGTTATCTTTCAAACATGAAACTGAGTCCTTGTTAGGAGGTATGCACTCCTTGAAGCCATAGCCTAAAACAATTCGATGTAATAAGTAATGGATGATGAGTGAATGAGCAAAGGCCTATTTTTTATGGAGTTTGAGGTGACTCTTCAACTTCCTCCAAAAGGGACGCCCAACTCATCTTGCAAATATTTTAATTTTAAAACATTTATCTCTCCTTCTTTTAGGCATCCAAAACACAAGAGTGAAATATCAACCTTAGAAATATTAAATTTACCTCTTGATGAGGCGTCCACCCTCAAGGGCCCCTTTTTAAAACAACTTAAATCATAACATTAGGCCAAGGGGGGGTCAAAGTGAAAATATAACATTAATGACTTAAAATAATTCATTTCTCCAAAATTGCACCTCGAAAAGCCAAATCCAAAAATACTCAACTGCCCCGCCTGAAGTAGAAAGCCCACTGAACTGTTGCCAACCGGAGCAATGCCAAAAATAGAACTTACTAAAAATAGTAAATTCTGAAAAGTTGCCCAATGCATTTGCATGTCATATCATTGTGAAGCTCTCTAAAAACCCAGAAAGAAACCGCAAACCAAATCTCGAAACTGCAATGTGCAAACCTCCAAAAATGCCAAAAACCTTCAAACAACTAAAAACCCTAATTTTACCTCCAACAAGCCTACGGGCATCCGGAATAGGCTGACGGGTCACTGCATTGCTCACTGATGAGAAGGGGACATTAGTCCACCCTCCTCGAGATTGCTTGTCCACAAGCAACTGCAAGGCTAGATGCTGCAAAATTTGTTCACCTTCCCACGTTGCATCCTCAATTGGCAAGTTCCTCCATTTCACCAAGTACTCTTTGATTGTTCTTCTCCTCAAAGATCGCTCCCTAGTATCAATGATCTCCTCTGGAATCAACACCAACTGTCCTTCTTCGTCCAATGGAGGTAACTCTAAAGTAGCAACCAGATTGTGCCCAAACGCCTTCTTGAGGCGTGACACATGAAAAATGTTGTGCACCTTGCTATTGGCTGGAAGCTCCAACTCATATGCCACTTCACCAACCTTCCTAATGAGTCTGAATGGGCCATAGAAATGTGGCTTGAGCTTTTCTACACCACTCTTCTTGAGAGAAGACTGTCTGTAGGGTTGAAGCCTCAAATAAACCATATCTCCTACTTCAAATGAACGCTCAATACGTTGTTGGTCAGCGTACATCTTCTGCTAATTCTGAGTTTGATGAAGATTTTCTTTCAATGATCTCAAGAAGTCTTGGCTTTGCTGCAACATATCCTTCTCTTGAGGAGCTCTACTATCACCAAACACCAAATCTACGAAGGTAGTAGCTTCATCACCATAAAGAGCCATGAATGGAGACATCTTAATTGACATGTGATAGGAAGAGTTATAACAATACTCCCCCAAATGAAGCCATTTTACCCAAGCTCTTTGCTGCCCCGAAACATAATTTCTGAGGTAGCCTTCCAACCATTTGTTCACAATCTCCGATTGGCCATCCGTTTGCAGGTGATAAGTAGTGCTTGGAGTGAACACTGCACCACTCAATCTGAATTTTTTTTGCCAAAAAGCACTTAGGAACTTGCTGTCCCTATCAATTACAATGTTCCGTGGCAGCCCATGCAAACAAAACACTTCTCTAAAGAACAATTCAGCTACTTGAGTTGTTGTAAATGAACTTGTGACAACAAAGAAGTGTGAAAACTTGGGCATTCTATCCACCACAATGTAGATTCAATCTTTCCCTTGCACCTTTGGCAACCCTGTGATGAAATCCATTGCAATGCTTTCCCACTTTTGATTAGGAATGGGCAGGGGCTGCAACAAACCAGCTCGAAAAGAATGCTCGTTCTTGTTCATCTGGCAAGTAGGACACTCCCTTATGTAGCGCAAGACTTCATCCTTCATTCCTTTCCATGAATACCTTTCACGGATCTGCTTGTAAGTCTTGAAATATCCTTGATGAACAGCAAGGGGAATGTTATGAAAAGACTGCAAAATCTTCTTCTTAAGCTTAGATTCAGGCACCAAGAAGATCCTACCCGTATACTGGATCAAACCATCAACCAACTGGTATCTTTCATCTTGCAAATGGCCTTCTACAATGTTGGTTGCAAACTGATTTTTAGCATAATCAACAACAATTGAATCCCTCCAATCTGTAGTAAGCTCCACCAAAGAATTCAAATGGGGTCTTCTGGAAAGAGCATCAACCACTATGTTGTTTCTTCCTTTGACATACTCATGTCAAAGTCGTAAGCTTGAAGCTTACTCACCCACTTCTGCTGCCTCTCATTCAAATCTTTCTGGCGCATGAAGTGCTTAGGACTTTTATGATCAGTCTTCTCCACGAACGTACTTCCCACCAAGTATTGTCGGAACTTGGCCAATGCATGCATGATTGCAAGCATTTCCTTATCATAGATTGAATATGATCTTTCAGCTTCTCTCAATTTTTTGCTCTTGAAGACAATGGGATGCTTTTCTTGCATGAGAACAGTTCCAACTCCTTCACTTGAAGCGTCACACTGCAACTCAAAAGGCTTGGTGAAGTTGAGTAGAGCCAACACGGGACACGAGCTCATAATGTGCTTCAATTTATCAAATACTCCCTGTGCTTTATCTGTCCATAAGAAAGCTCCTTTCTTTGTAAGATCAGTGAGGGGGGCTGCCAAATGACAATACCCCTTCATGGACCTTCTATAGAAACCACACAATCCCAAAAATCCCTTCAAATGTGGCACGTTCTTTGGAGGTGGCCAATCTAGAATTGCTTTAATCTTCTTTGGATCAACTCTTACACCCTTTGAGCTAATGATGTGGCCAAGATAAAGCAATTCCGTCATCCCAAACTCACATTTTGACTCCTTAGCAAACAGACATTTTGCTTCCAAAATACTAAGCACTTCCTCTAAGTGCTTGAGGTGCTCATCCCATGACTTGCTGAATATGAGAATGTCGTTGAAGAAGATGAGCACAAACTTCCTCAATTGCTGCCTAAAGATCTTGTTCATACAAGACTAAAAAGTTGTTGGAGCATTTGTCAAACCGAATGGCATGACAAGGAATTCAAAATGCCCAAAATGGCATCTAAAGGAATTCTTCTCAATATCCTCCTCCCTCATCCTTATCTGATGATAGCCTGATCTGAGATCAATCTTTGAAAAGTACATGGCCCCATGGAGCTCATCAATAAGCTCATCTATCCTAGGGATAGGATATCGATTCTTAATGGTCTTTTGATTCAACGCACAATATTCCACACACATGCACATTGTACCATCTTTTTTTTTTACCAGCATCACTGCTGAAGCGAAGGGGCTCTTACTTGGGCGAATGTGGCCCATCTCCAAGAGCTCTTTGATGGCCTTTTCAATCTTGTCCTTCTGCTTCTTTGGATAGTGGTATGGTGTCATGTCCCCGATTTTGTGTCGTTTAGAAGCATAATTAAAATAATTAATCTTGTGATATCGCATAATTGTAATTGTCCAAGACAATATTACAATTATAAAATCATCATAAATGTTATTATGATATAATAAATATTAAAGTATACAAAATGAATATAAAATAATATTATTATTGGACAATTATGATTATTATAGAATACAAATAATACTAATAATGAATATATATATATATAGCCTGAACAAATAATAATTATTATTATTATTAAGATAATTTGAAATTATTAAATATTTATTTAATTTTAATAATAATATTCAGATAAAGTAAATTAATATTATAAACGTTTATCATAAAAATATATTAAATAATAATATTATTGTGGCTTTATTCACCTACAGTTCTGGAAAGCCACGATTAATGCTTAATCCCCAATTAAAGTGACCTTGAAAGGTCATTACCCCTGGACGTATGTGACTCTTCATTGACCTTCGGGAGAGTATAAAGACCCCGATATGGGAAGAAAGACTTAACTATCATGTATGCTTACGAAAGTTTATGTATTAGCGCCGATATAGGGACGAGTTGTCATCGGTTGGGATGTATGTATGGCTTCAGGGCACTCTAGAATACCATTGGTAATAGCAACAAAAGTATCTTAGGAAAGTATGATATTGGCCGAAACAATATCACCGTACATTCAGGAATATAGCAACGACCCTGATGTTACGAGTTTCTACTAAATGAAGCATGAAGCAAGGATTAATGATGAATAGTTATCGGGACTTGACTCGTCATCTTAGATAGTTCGTTCAACCATTGATTATAGTGGCAACATTAAGTAAGAAAGCAGAAGATATAAGTTGGAGATCAATGTGTCCTCCATCATGGAACCAATCATTGGTGGATTTCAATCCTAACACGGAGGTCATCATGCGTCCTCTTCTGGACGTCCAAGGCAATCAACAGGTAGCCGTGGTAAGCAGGATAAGAGACATATCAGAAACGAGAGATTAAGGCTATGAACTCTGCAGGTTAGAGGAGATTCGGGAAGCGAACGTATAACATTAGTGAGCCACAAACAGCATATCACACCATACATCTGCCACCATCACGGGAGACATACACCACCACCACTGGACGAAACCACCATGGCTGGTGAACGATAGATGCATTGGAGTGGACCGATTAAGCATTCTAGTAAGAACGAGTTTATTAGTGTTATCTGACTAATTAAAACGAATGTGATCAAAGGCATCAATTAGTTGAAGCTTGAAAGGAAGGAAGGACATCGAATGAAGGAAAGAGTTAAAGGAAAGTAAGTAACATTCTAAGGGATTAAATATGTACGCCACCAACAGGTAAGGGATGATGGTTGTTTATTTATGCACCCATCGATATAGATAAATTGGATAATAAATAATATGACATCAATAATATATATATATATATATATGAATAATGATATAGGGAGCATATGCACTACTTATGTAATGTTAGCAAAATAGAATATGCATAGATGCATTCTTATAGGAATAAAGATATAAATATTGATTCATGTAGAAATGATGATATATACATATCAAAGATAGAATATAAGTATTTATATGATTGTGCCGATAATAATGCTTGCAGCAATTATTGAGCTTTATAGGTGATTATAACTCTAGTATGATAATGGTTTTCTCTTTGAGATTTGATAGACGTTAATAGCTCCCCTTTGTACTTACGAAATTATATAGAAGGATCATTCTTATTTGATATTATCACTAAACTGATTGATCTTTAACGCTACCAATGTCTCTTTGAGAAACACTTTGAATGGAAGATTCGTGTTTAGGTGTTTCCGTCAAAAAGGGGACATTACATATGGATTTGTAATAACCTGTTTTGCTCCTTCTTCAAGCTCTATCACATGCTCACAACCTCTTTCAGGAGGTCTCCCAGGAGGTATACTCCCAAAGACTTTGCTCTTCTTAGTAATCTGAAATAAGCCCCTTAGCTTTTTCCCCAATTTTTTATCAGAAAAAAACAGAACAACACTAGAGATTAGCATTAGCTCCCAAAAGATATCCAATTTGGAAGTAACCTTCACCAAGAAAGTTCACCAAGATCCTATTGAAGGCGAGGTGATAGCTTATGGTGATGGGATCGTTAGTTGTAATCTGAACTGAAATTCAAAGCTGGAAATGAAATGTAGGCGGTGATCCAACCATGAAAATTCACACTACCACTTATTCAGTGAGGGGAAGACATTACAATAAAAGAGGAATCATCTACTAACAGCAGGCATCCGCTTTTCAGAAGGCATCCACTTAAGTAGTGGGGATTCTCCACTTATTCAATGGGTGAAAATAAGAGAATTACAATTGAAATATGTCATCTCCCCGGAATCGCAACATTAAGATAATAATTAAATAACATAAAAACATAGTAAAACATAAACATTAGTAATTTAATTATAATTATCACAAAGATAATATTATAAATAAATTATGAAAGATAATATCGTAAATATTAAAATACGAATTCTAATAATTTAAATATTATTATAATATAAATAATAACAATATATCTTAAGAAACATATAATATAAAATATAATAATATATATTGAAAGAAAAAATAAGAGCAATTACTGTTCTCATAATAATAAAAATAATATTGAGAAGAAATTAATACAAATATTGATAATAAATTTACCAAAGATAAATAAACAAATAAGACAAATATCAATAGTCACAAAAGGAGCAATCCCCAAATCAAACCTTAAACAAAGTTAACAATAAGCAGTGAATGAAGGCAAGAGCCACAATTCTCCTTGAAACGGCATAGCAGCTTGTTGTACCCAAACCAAAATTTTTGCTTCACTAAGGCATTTTGTTTAAAATTGTTTAAACCTAGTTAAATGATGTCAAAAGTTTGTTTTTGGGCAATTCAAGTATGGACTTTGAGTCAGTTTGATGTCATGAAGATACTGGAGAATTTTGGAAAAATTCAAAATCAAGATGAAAATCATCAAATTTTTCCAACTGTGGAGCAAAGAGCACTTTTTGAAAAAGGCCCCCTAGCTTTTGGAGGTCCAAATTTTGTTTTTAAGGTTTATCACTTCCAAGAACATTTGTTCGGGATCTTGTCAGCTTCGCGATGAGCTATCTAGCCAGTTAGCAGGACGTGTCTAGCTCTTGTTATGGGAGAATTAGCGAGTAACAAGAAGAACAAAAAATTGGCTAACACTCGAAGGAAAAGCGCGCCTCTAAGCCAGGGGCGCCCATCTTTTTGAGGGTCCAGATGAAGGTTTTAGATCAAACGACACCTTTGAGGTTTGTTTCATGCCTAGTCCAGCTTCGCGTTGCATCCGTCAGCACGTCAATCGGAGTTGCTGAGAAGCCTGGACAACAAGACGAACTCGGGGTTAAATCTTGGTCGAAAGGTCTGAGGAAAAAGCAAAAGAGCACATTTTTCAAAAGGCACCTAAGCTTTTGGGACCTTAACTGTCTTATGTTTGGTGAAGTTAGATGATCATCTTGTCCGTGTTATGTCTAGTTCTCCGTTGCCTATCTCCGTCAGATCAAACGATGACTCAACAGCCTGTAGCCGGAGGTTTAGTGATATTTTAGCCAGTTGAGAAAATGGCTCTCTAGAGTAAAAGGAGCACATTTTGAAAAAGGCGCCCTTGATTTTGACTTATGAGATGTTGAAATTTGATGAAGTGTTGTCTTGAAGTTGTGTGGAATGGAGTCAGCTCCGCAGTGAGCCAATTATCTAGTCCTGAAACTTTGCTAAGCAGAAGTTACGAGGGAGTCAAATTTACCTTCGTAAGGAATAAAATTGATGAAGTCTAAGAAGAAGCGCAACTTTTGCAAAGGGTGCTTGGTTTTTTGAGGTCTCTGATCTTAGTTTTATGGATTGCAGTCTCAAGGAGTGTTTTGATTAGAGTTGGTCCTGCTCTGCAACGCAACTGTCAGCCAGTTGATTAGTGATGGCAGTCAATCAGAGTTAGTGCTTGAATAGAGGCTCCGATGAGAGTTGAAAATCCAAATTTTCATTTAAAATGACTGAGTCTGGAAAATCACCTAAAGTCAAAGGTTGACTTTTTGAACTCAAGTTGAAGAGGCGCCCATGAAAGGTGGGATTACAAATATTATTTTAATATTTAAATATTCGACTTTGAGGGGGATTATTTTAGTTACTATTTTTAGCATGCATGTTCAGTTAACTGAATTGCATGGTGAGTTAACTGGATTAATTAAAGGTGGTGCCCTTTTTTAACATTCAGTTACCTTTTTCAAAGCCCCAATTAGATGAGTCGGATTATTTTCTGGTCCAATCATGATTAAATTTAATATTTTTTGAGGTGGCGCCTATTGCATGAGGATGGTACGAATTTAGACTTCAATTATTTTTATTTAAGTCATATTTCGCGATTATTTCTTCATACCAAGTTCAAGTGAAGGCGGATTTTCATGAGTACAGAAGATCTGAGGGCGATTTCAGTTCAATTTTTAAGCATCAAATTCAGTGTGTTCAAAAGATCATTTTTCCAGAGTCAGAATTTTCATTGCATGCAAGTGTTGACGAATTTCGGTCAAGCATAGGCGATTTTCTTCAGAAGCAAAATTTAAACTTCTATCTTCTGTCTAATTTCTTCTATTCTCATCTTAGATTTCTTCGCATGTTGAGGAAAACGGCAGAATATTCAGAATCTGAGCTTCTAGGTTCACATATTTCAGCATTTATAGCAAAACCCACATCTTAGCTTTTTTCGAGAAAATTGCCCCCATAGCCTTCATTCTGAAGCTCTGTGCTTTTTTCCGAAGATTTCTTTGCATGTGGGCCATGAACACATCTTTTTCAAAATTGAGTCATCTGGGTTTGTTCAGAATTCCGTTGTGCACAAAACCCATGTTCCAGATTTTCACGAAAAAATTGCCCTCCGGGAAGCTCTAAAACCTCTGCAGTTCTCGACTGAAAAGCTCTTGCATGTCAAGCTAAACAGCGTTTTTTCGCAATTCTGACATAGTGGGTTGTCTTAGAATCATTTTTCAGTCAAAACCCACGTCTCAGAAATTTTTTGTCAAAATTACCCTCTGACAGGTTATTTTAAGCATCATCAGGGGTCTTTTTAGCTTTTCGGAGAAAGTTGTCAGAACATAGTCATGTTTACAAATAACAAGCGAAGTTTCAAAATGTTATTCACTCGACCGAATTCAAGACCAAATCGCCTTAATTATGATTATCATAATAACCGGCAAATGAAGACTGCCGATCCGGTGGGTTGATTTAGACAATTTGATAGGCGTAGACGCTTAAAGTCCACATGGTTTCATACCTCGTATCGCTGATAGTCTTCAAAGGCCAGTTTAGAGGGTTGGACACTGTTGGAATTCTATGTGTGCAGGGAGTTCGTGTGTATTTCTCGCAACCAGAGTGTCCGCGGTCAAGCTTTGTGGTTTCATCATGCAACACTCTTTCATTGAGAAGAATCAAGAAAAGCATCAGAAGCGTCAACTGCAGAAGGAATAGAGATCATCACTCCATTTATGGAGCCGCAAAAGTCACTCAGATCATGTACCATTAGCTTCGTGAAGATGGTACCTACGTTGATCTCGAGGCTGTGCAAATTGGGTTTCAGAAGCTTGTTCGTGATATCTTGATGGTGAGCCTGTGGCGGCCAAGTTGGATCACTTCTCAGTAATGAGAACTTGTTTCAAATAAGGCAACTGAAGAAGTCAGAATATGCATGGGAGCGATCAGGGATGGGGACAGAGAGTTGAACACGCAAAAGTCACTCAGATCATGTACCATTAGCTTCGTGAAGATGGTACCTACGTTGATCTCGAGGCTGTGCAAATTGGGTTTCAGAAGCTTGTTCGTGATATCTTGATGGTGAGCCTGTGGCGGCCAAGTTGGATCACTTCTCAGTAATGAGAACTTGTTTCAAATAAGGCAACTGAAGAAGTCAGAATATGCATGGGAGCGATTAGGGATGGCGACAGAGAGTTGAACAGGTAGATTATCATCGTGGACAGCGTCAAAGTCCCAGAGGATAAGGCAATCAACCGGTTCCTAGACGAGGTGTTAGACTATGATGACCTGGAGTGATCAGTCAGTTGGAACCTACAGTTATTTTTGAGGATAGAGTCAGGAGCAGCAGTTAACTCGACTTTCAGTCTTGAGTTCTTGCTGATTTCATGCATGCACATCTTTTCCTTGGGATTATCTTCGCAGGAGTTAGACTTTCATTTGGGGTTTTCGTTAATTGATGGTAGTTTTCTAGTTAATTTGCTTTCAATAAGGACGTGCATGCTTGCACATTGTCCATTTAGATTAGATGTTTCGGTTAACTGATGGTAGTTTTCCAATTAACTGTATAGTTTGCTTTATTAGGGTTTAGCAATAAAATCTTGGATGTTTGCAAGATTGTAGTTGACTCAAGGTGATTTTAAGGTTCCCTACACCTTTTGATGTCTATAAATAAGAGCTTTCAGTTCATTTGTAAATAACTTTTGCATGAGAGAGTAATATATGTTGTGCCCACCTTGCCTATAATATTGCTTATTTTGTATCTGTTCACAAGTATTATTATGATGAGGAATTGTTATGCCACTCGAGTTTCATGCTGTTATTATGGTGAATGCTTATCTTAGTTAAATATAGTGGCTAGTTTGATCGTAAATTGTATGCGTGTTTCGTCTATGCAATTTATTGTCCTAGTTGGCTATCCTTTATGTTTTGTTTGTAATAAGCCTATTCAGAAGAGCAAATAGTTGCGCCCACCTTGCCTTCACGTTGTGAATCTCTACCTAAAGCTTATCGTTTGATGTGTGTTCCAATAAACTTATTCAGTCTAGCAAATAGTTGCTCCCACCTTGCCTTCATGTTGTAAAGCTGTACTCGATTTATCATATAAGATCATTCCCGCTCCATTTCCTCATGCTCTGATTTCTTGAGGAGATTGGATAGTATAAGCTAGTTAGTTTTGAGTTGTAGTTAAGATTTCCGTGAACCAAAAATCCCTTGCCGCAACGCTCGCGGTTTTTCTTTAACCTTGCGGCCTCTCTCGCCTGAGACAAAAAGATAGGAATTAGTTTAGTTTATTTTTTTCGAGCATTTGTCCGCACAACGAGGGAGCTTCCCCTCCTATTTTAAAGAGCACTCATTGCGTAGTGTGCATAGCTGTCCATACCAATTTGCATGCCAGAGATGCTAATTTTTACGCTAACGGTTTTCTGGTGGCCACCGTGGGGCACGAGGAAAGAAAACTTCGAGAAAAGCTAAACACTTTTATTTCACGGGAATGACACTCTGACATCCTATTGCATGATCCACACAAAAGCAATGTATGATAACTTCGATAATGCTTGCAATGTTGATAGAGATCAGCGACTTCCACCCCCATTACCTTGGTGTAATAACACTGGACCTTTGGCTTTTGAGGTAAATCGTGAGTTACCTAAAGGGTTAAGGAAGCGCTTTCCATCGTTTCACGGCGATGGAACTCAACACACGGACGATAATTTTTCTGCATTCACAACGGCTTGCGTTGTCTTGCATGTAGCACATGTAGACATTGCGGTGCATCTCTTTGTCGAGACTCTTGTGGGAAATGTTGCCAACTGGTTCAATCACCTGGCACCAGGCAGTATCACAAGCTGGGCAACTATGAGCGAGAAATTTTTGGCGAGATTCAAGCCCGTCGAAGACAGTCACCTGTTGTTCGCCTAGCTCACAAATTCAAAGATGGAGCTGAAATATTCCCCCTTAAATCTTTTTCCAAAATTAACACACAAATCAGCAACCAAACACTGATTAGCGTTAGCCCCAAATGCAAATCAGCAAAGAAGATAACTCTAACCAAGAATGTTCACCAAGATCCCAATGTGGGCGAGGTGATAGCATTATGGCCTTTAGGATTGCTGACATAAACAGAAAGCTGAAAGTACACCACCCACGATGTGCATCCACACGCTGCGGGAATACCCACCCTATTCAAGCAAGGAGTTTATATCAATTTTCATTAGGGCTGCCAGTTTCTTTAAATCCACTCTTCCACTTATTAACATGGGGGGAATACTGTCCACACAACCACTTATAACATGGGGGGAAATTACAAACAAGAAAGATGTTCATTCTAAAACTCAACCACTCAATTGTGGGAGTGTAAAACTAATATAAAATTGCAGCAAATAAAGAAAACGTTGTTAGTACTACTAACTAGCTTTACAAAGAATAATAATAGATGCAAATGAAATAGATAAGCTTCCAAAAACATTAAACAGTTAGAGTAACACTTCCTCTAACATTTACAATGATATAAGATGAAGAATTGAAGCTCAAACCAGCAAGTAAAATTATTTAATAAGTCTGATATAGAAACAGTGTTAACAGAAAATTAGACCAGCAATGTCAAACCTCATAGAAATGGACATAACTTGTCCAAATCAGCTCGAAATGCTCCCAAACCACAGCCAAATGATAGATAGGAGCTAGGCGCCCAAACACCAAGGAGAAATTGAACCAGAAACAGCAGCAACAGTAGGTACGATTCCCAAGGCAGCAAGCATGAAAGGTATGGCCCTCTTGAAGAAGTCGACCTTCTCTAGAAAACTCAGCAGTCAGAAATAAAATCCCAAACTTTGCAGAAAGGGTCGCCCCACACAGACATACAACTCAAACGAATACCCAGAATGATATAAAAATCAAAGGCGAAGCTATGAGCATAAATTTGCTTCAGCCATTAACATCAGCAGTACAAACAAATTATAAAACAGCAACCTGTTTGTAATCAAAAACATCATTGAGCACTATCCACACTCCTGAATGAAGCATGGTCTTCAGAAATCTTCCTAGGAAGCCATAGTTTCAGGCCCGAAGAAAGAATGATTTGCTAAGCTTCCCCTTAGCTAGGTTCTGGATTCATTCCAGCAGCGTAACTTTGCTCTTCAAAAATATGCATAATCAGCTCATCATAAAACATCAATATATAGGCTTCAGTTGGCAAATGAAGCAACAAGAGACTCTTCAAATTCCAAGAAGTTGAATCACTTCAACTTCCAAGAGGGACGCCACCTTTAAGCATTTACTTTTTGAAATAATAAAACATTATTCAACTTCCCCTTTAGGCATCCATTTCCATATTGCAACAATAAAGCATTTATTAAATAATTAAATGCTCAACATGACCCCTTAATGTCCCCTCTTTAAAACAACATGAAGTTATTAAGCCTAGGCGTGGGGTACAACTTCAAGACATGAAAATTGACTAAGTATAAAACTCAGTCCAAAGGAGAGATAGAAGCCAAAGCCAAAACCAATGCTCAAACTGATTTTGCTTGAAATAGAATGATGACTTGAGCTGAACTGCTGATGATGCCACTGCCAAAATTAGACTTACTAAAAATAGCCAATGCCAAAAATAGTAAGTTGACTTCAAAACCATCAAAAAGCCAAACTGATCAACCAAACTGAATTGCAAATGATTGAGCTGCTGCTAGAAAGATATTGCTAAAAGATAGACTTACCAAAAATAGCAAACTGCTATAAATAGTAAGTTTGCACAACTTCCTCTAAACAACAACTGAGCAGTATCACGACTTACTATAAATAATAAGTGTTTCCAAATATCATTTGAGCACAAACTAGGCAGCCATCATGACTTACTATAAATAGTAAGTGCCCGGAAAGGATGTCAGAATCAGATGCATGTCACATCACCCTGCAGGTCTCTGAAAACCCAGAAAAACCCAGAAACCTTTTACATGTAAACCCTTGAAAAAGCATCTGAAAGAGGAAACCCTAATTTTCTGCTTTAGCTTAGCCTACAAATTTCCGGAAATAGGCTTAATCCAATTGAAGAGCGTAGGGCTAAAATGGGGACATTACAGTCCGCCCTTCCCAAAATTGCTTGTCCTGAAGCAATGCCACCACACTCCAAGGAAACAATTTGATCCTTACTACGCCAAGTAGGATTCCAGGGTCCCAAATCCATCTCTGATAAGACCCACCATGTTGATGCTGCGCCACACTGATCACACAATCATAGCCATCATACCAAAACAACACTTTCCTCCTCTATAACCCTAAAAGATTACGGAACAAATGACTTGAATTGGAAGACCAAGAGGAACAAAATTCAAAACATTGTAGCATCTCACACCCCAGAGCCTCTGAGGAGTTAATATCATCAATGCCAATGATTAACATCATTCGAAGCACAAGGAAAAAAGGTCTAAGCAACTCAAAATTATTCATTAGCAAAGCTCCTCAAAGCATCAAACAGAGTCACAACTGCAAAGGTGACTCCAACAAGGATATTTGCAAAGAAGGAAGCAACTCTTTGCACCTCATCCTCAAAATTCTTCAAGGATGTACAATGCCTTCTCCGAAGATTACAAACGTACACAAGAAGACACTTGAAATCTTTCACAACTCTTTCTTCAAAAGTCTAAAATACGAACCAAAACAGCCCAAGGTTTGCTGCCCTGAACATGAGTACAAAAGAATGTGCACAAGTGACAACTGGAAAGAACTCCAACTCTATCCAAAAACTGATTTTGATTAATCCGAACCACCATTCTTCCCATCTAAGGCCAAAAATCATCTCTAGAAAGAGATTGTGGAGTGAAAATATGAGCGTACCAGCTGCCCACCAAGTCAAAATTGAATGATTCAACATCTGAGTTAAGAGAAATCAACATGCTAAGAGAAGAACAGCTGCTGCCATACTGAAAATTCTCATTCAATTTGACTAATCTGATTAGATTCGAAGCTGGAAACACCCACTCAAACAGTTCCATCACAGCAAATAACCATTCTTTGCTCAATATTTCTCTCCAATCCATTTGTTGATGAACAAATGGGATCATCAAGTGGCTGATAAGGAAGGGAACAACATCATAAATTCTGAAAGTTTGATCCTTATCCCTCCAAGGAACCTTCCTACCATACCCCAAAAGATTTTTCATACCACATTGAGGGTGCCAAACAAGGATACCTGACCAAGAATGATCCACCACACCCCTGAAGAGATTCACAACACATTTCTGAGTGCCAATCAACTCCAAATGCACACTCAAGAAATTATTGACTTCTTTGGTGAACCACTAAAGTCTATCCAAGAAAGCTTTGAAAACAAGGGAGCCTAAAATAAACATTGTCTTCAAATTCATCTCCCAAGAAATGTTAGTGTGAGTATTACTCAATCCAAAGGATAAACTGTCAGGCATGTAAACAACATGTTTTACCCAAACATGTTTTGACAACACCTTGGTGTCAAAGATGGGGAAGTCATCATGACTCAACACTTCCCATATGGAGACTAAATCCTCTAAACCTTTTATGCATTCACTTACAAGAAAGTTTGGAGGATGATCAATTACAAAGGGTAACTCAGCCTCACACTCTCTGAGTTGTTTGAAATCAGCTAGCTGGTCTCCTTCCTCCATCAAGGCCAACTGATCATTTTTCAACATACCCTTGGTTGATTCAAGCTCAAGAGTAAGCTTATCAACCATTCCCTCATTTCCTTGGAATACATGGCTGGTCTTTTTTGTGAATCCATAGGCACAATCCCGATCTATAATCTAGCATAGATATTCTGATTTTATAATCTCCAAGGAGTCTTTGATGAATTGCAGATTAAAGAGAGTGGCTCCAATCCAAACACCTTCCAAACTCTCTTCAATCAAACTATATGAGCGATCAATTTTGAATAGGGCTTGACCCTCATCTTCAATGGATATCAAGAATTGATTTTCCCACTCATAAATATGCAAGGATGGCGAACTGCTGATAAGCTGCATATCAAAATCAGAACTTTGTTTTTTGTCTTTGCTGCCCTCAAAGCTGCTCCAAAGCTCTTGTCTTTCGCCACCCGCTAATTGAAAATGCAGAGGATCAGATTTTACCAATTCTTCGAACCTTGGTTGACAAACAACCTCATGAATTGGAAAGTCAAATTTGAGATCCTCTTTAAATCCTCCATCAGCAAGGGCCCTTCGATCTTCTAAATCTGCTTCCACCTTATTGATACTTTGATCATATGTTTTAGCAGCCCCCAACTTGATTAATGAGTCACTATGGAGCTTTTCCATGCAAGCTTCTTTGTCAAAGACATATTCTCCTCCCATGTCCATCTCATAGCTTGCATTGAGATCAGAATTTGGTACTTTATTAGGATCAAAGGGATATTTATCCCATAAAGGTTCCCTGACAACCTTAGACGCCTTCACACTCGGATCCCACATGCTGAGAGGCTGATTAATATGATCAACAAGAAAGTTCTCTTCATACTGCTCTTGAAGTGTTGCCTCTTTGAACAAGGTACCTCCCAACACACCAAAACTGATATCTTCACAAATAACCTCTCCCAAGAGCTTAGTTTGATGATCAAACTCAAAACCACCCAAATTTCCATTACTATAATGAAGTAAAGAATCATCACTGTTGGCTGCTTTGAAGATTATATCCTTCTTGTCTTCAATAACCCCTTCATGAGTAGGTACATTACTGATCTCTTCATTATTAATCACAAGCATACCAAGGAGGTCTTCTTGAGAAACCGCCATAGAATAATTGAGAAACAACATTTTATCTTCTACATTAATGACCACTTCATTTATCAGCTTTGTCTTCTTCAAGTGTGGCTTCAATTTTCCCTCACACTGATTGAACAAATCTCTAATCAGCATACGAGCAATAGAGGAATTCTTTCCTTCTTGTTCACGAATGTTTAGTAGGAAAGATAGGACGAAATCTGGAATGTCATCCAACTCTTTGATAATCAAAACTAAAATGTTTCTCATTGCTGCAATTACATCCTCCTCTTGTTCACTCCAAGTTGAAATGAAGAGGTAATGAATCAAATAATATATTCGGTCTTGCATACCCATATCAACCAACAACATACTTATTTTGAGTTCTGAAAAGATTTTCATTATAGCAGCTCTTCTGGAGTACTGATTGCTTTCAATTTCATCAAGGTCTTGAAATCTTTCTACGAACATATGAAGAATTCTCTTCATAGTTTTATCATCATAGGGCACCAAGGGTGCCCAAATTCTCATCACTTCACTGAGGCATGAAGTAACCAGCAGATTGATCTCTTTATCCAAATGCCTCAACCAATAAGGACGTTTTAGAAAGGTCACTGTAGGTGCCAAAGCAGTTTTAATTATCCCTGAAGGTGATTGTTTTACCTGGCTCAAACGCTGTTCCAACGTAAGAAGTATTCTCACTTCTTCTTCCTTTGTCTGACATTCTTTAATGAGCCTTGCGCCCTCAATGTATAAAGATCTTGCCAAATCTTTCTCTTCATCTAAAGCCATAGCTTAAACTGACAAGACAAGGTTTCTTAAAACCTCTGAAAAAGTGTCAACTTCAAAACTTCTAAAGCTGAAACTAAACTCTGTTCTGCCTTTTGATGTACTATCGGTTTTCTCTGACTCTCATTTGACAGTTGAAGCTTTGAACACAGGATGGCAGGAAAACAGTTTCTGATACCACTGAAATATTCCCCCTTAATTTTTTTCCAAAATTAACACACAAATCAGCAACCAAACACTGATTAGCGTTAGCCCCAAATGCAAATCAGCAAAGAAGATAACTCTAACCAAGAATGCTCACCAAGATCCCAATGTGGCCGAGGTGATAGCATATGGTCAGAGGATCGTTAGACATAAACAAAGCTGAAAGTACAATTCATCTGCTGATGCAGGCATCCACTAGCGGTGGGAATACTCCACTTATTCAGTGGGTGAGTTTATAACAATTATTAGGCGGCAAGCCAGCCTTTAAATCCACTCTTCCACTTATTGACGTTGGGGGAATACTGTCCACACAACCACTTATAACATGGGGGGAAATTACAAACAAGAAAGATGTTTATTCTAAAACTCAACCACTCAATTGTGGGAGTGTAAAACTAATATAAAATTGCAACAAATAAAGAAAGAGCTGTTAGTACTACTAACTAGCTTTACAAAGAATAATAATAGCTGCAAATGAAATAGATAAGCTTCCAAAAACATTAAACAGTTAGAGTAACACTTCCTCTAACATTTACAATGATATAAGATGAAGAATTGAAGCTCAAACCAGCAAGTACAATTATTTAATAAGTCTGATATAGAAACAGTGTTAACAGAAAATCAGACCAGCAATGTCAAACCTCATAGAAATGGACATAACTTCTCCGAATCAGCTCGGAATGCTCCCAAACCACAGCCAAATGACAGCTAGGAGCTAGGTGCCCAAACACCAAGGAGAAATCGAACCAGAAACAGCAGCAACAGTAGGCACGATTCCGAAGGAAGCAAGCATGAATGGTACGACCCTCTTGAAGAAGTCGACCTTCTCTAGAAAAATCAGCAGTTAGAAATAAAATCCCAAACCTGCAAGGGCTTCCAATACAGATACAAATGACGTATCACCCTAATGATATAAAATCAGGCATGTTAAGGAGCCAAATTTGCTTCCGTACTACTGACACGCTACATAAACAAATTATAAAACAAAGAACCGCTTGTAATCAAAAACATCATTGAGCACTATCCACACTCTAATGAAGTACTTATTCTCAGAAATCTCTCTCCTAGGAAGCTATAGTTTCAGTCCAAGAGAAATGATTTACAGCTTCAGCCGTTCGATTCATCTCAAAGAAACATAACTTTGCTCTTCAAAAAGTATGCATAACCCCACTCATCACAAAAACATCAATATATAGGCCTACTACAAATGAAGCAACAAGAGACTTCATTCCAAGAAGTTGAATCACTCAACTTTTGGTGAGGACGCCACCTTTAAGCATTTTACTTTTGAATAATGCAACATTATTCAACTTCCCCTTTAGGCGTCCATTTCCATATTGCAACAATAAAGCATTTATTAAATAATTAAATGCTCAACATGACCCCTTAATGTCCCCTCTTTAAAACAACATGAAGTTATTAAACCTAGGCGTGGGGTACAACTTCAAGACATGAAAATTGACTAAGTATAAAACTCAGTCCAAAGGAGAGATAGAAGCCAAAGCCAAAACCAATGCTCAAACTGATTTTGCCTGAAATAGAATGATGACTTGAGTTGAACTGCTGATGATGCCACTGCCAAAATTAGACTTACTAAAAATAGCCAATGCCAAAAATAGTAAGTTGACTTCAAAACCATCAGAAAGCCAAACTGATCAACCAAACTGAATTGCAAATGATTGAGCTGCTGCTAGAAAGATACTGCTAAAAGATAGACTTACCAAAAATAGCAAACTGCTATAAATAATAAGTTTGCACAACTTCCTCTGAACGCCAACTGAGTAGTATCACGACTTACTATAAATAGTAAGTGTTTCCAAATATCATTTGAGCACAAACCGGGCAGCCATCATGACTTACTATAAATAGTAAGTGCCCAGAAAGTATGTCAGAATCAGATGCATGTCACATCACCCTGGAGGTCTTTGAAAACCCATAAACCTTTTACATGCAAACCCTCGAAAAAGCATCTGAAAGAGGAAACCCTAATTTTGTGCTTCAACTTAGCCTACGGATTTTCGGAAATAGGCTAAATCCAATTGAAGAGCGTAGGGCTAAAATGGGGACATTACAAGAGCACAACGAATACATGAGGGATTTTGTAGCAAGATTTAATCGTCTTGTTACAAGAGTTTCTTCTACATTCGATCCATCATAGGAGATTCTGATAATCTATTTCATAAATGCTCTTCCATCAGAGATAGCCTTCTTTCTCAAGACGGCAAAAGCAACAGAGTTGAAGAGTGCACAAGAACACACCATCAAGTTGGAGGATAATATGATCACTTCCGACCTAATGAAAACAGATTCTATCAGATCTCTAGTTCAGCAACCATACCGGCGAAAGAGAGACAATCTTCAGCCATGGTTGCCAACATCTCCATTAAGACCAATGATTGAAGCTGCACACAGTGCAGTATTTTGTCCTTTTCACGACAATGATGAACATACCGGATCCACATGTCCAGAGAACCTGAGAATGATCCAAATTATGGGATACACTGAAGCTGCTTCCAATTCTAGTTTTGTACCAACACTAAGTTCGAATGATGTCTCACCACAGACGGAGAACTTCGATGGCGACTCCGCAGTGGGACACTTTGATAAAGAACCCGTCAATCAAAAAGAAGAAGAATACTGTCAGTACGCTCCTCCTATGTTCACATGTGCTTAGCACTTAAAGGCACAGAAAGAAGAAGAAGAAAGGCGGAAATCAAACGAAGAGGGTAAAGAAGTGCCTCTCACTTCTAAACCCTAATCTTCACATGAGATTACTATGCCAGTTGCTCAAGAGACGTCTTCAGCAAATTTTGACATTGTAGCTTCAATGATGAAGACCGAGGTACAAATCTCTCAACTGGAATATCTTCAGGACCATCCAGAACAACTAGATCAGTTTCTCAAGGTTGCAAAGAAGCAGGTTGTGCTCAAGTCATCTGTTCCAGCAAAAGCAAAGCCTGAAATGGGTCTTAGTAATTGTGTGACTCTATCAGAAATAAAAACTGTAGAACATAACATTTCTTGTTTTGAAAAGAGACTGACAGAGGATACAAGGTCATGGACAATACAATTTGATGGAGGTTGTTTAAATACTATTTTAGAAGAAGGGGAATTGATCATCTCCCCTGAAGGACAGTTGCACCCATTTGTGCAATTGGAGTTCACTGAAGTTGAAAAAGAGGTGCTTTTGCAAGGCCTCAAAGATGCCAAAGACATGGGAATCAAACTCCTGTGTGTTAAAGGTGATATAAAGCTGATCGATGAGCCGCTTAAAGGATATTTTCAGGTCAGAAAAGATCACCTACGGCATTACAAAAATCGGGTGTGGAACTTGATCAACTGGTTTGAAGAAATCAACATCCCAAGGATGGACTACAATAGAACTAATACCTTCGGGGTATTAGATTTCCCATTTGCATCATATTCTGACTTTTGTTAGAGTACCTTTGCTTGGATATATGAATACCTGAGAATCTTTATTCTAGAAGTATTGCCTCCTGCAATGCCTAGGAGAAGAGAAGTTAAGCCTTTCAAGCAGAAACGGCATTGTTAGGAGGCTCTTCTCGCTGCCATGCAGAGGACAATATCTGAAGCACTTCGTGTCTTCAAAGGTGGAGTGAATTTTCTTTAAGTAATTTTTATTTTTATGTTTTATCATTATGTCGTATAGTGTTTCCCCGTTCTGTGATGTTATGTCGTGGTTTAGGTGATTAGGGAAAGTCCTGACTCCATATGCCCAACTGATAAGTCACTGGTCTACAAAATACAGAGAATCTCGGGTTCTCCTATGCCGTAAGTATCCGACATAGTCACCAGACGGAGCCTAATGTTGTACCCAAACCAAAAATTTTGCTTCACTAAGGCATTTTGCTTAAAATTGTTTAAACCTACTTAAATGATGTCACAAGTTTGTTTTTGGGCAATTCAAGTATGCACTTTGAGTCAGTTTGATGTCGTGAAGATACTGGAGAATTTTGGAAAAATTCAAAATCGAGATGAAAATCATCAAATTTTTCTAACTCTGGAGCAAAGAGCACTTTTTGAAAAAGGCGCCCTAGCTTTTGGAGGTTCGGATTTTGTTTTTAAGGTTTATCACTTCCAAGAACATTTGTCCGGGATCCTGTCAGCTTCGCGATGAGCTATCCAGCCAATCAGCAGGACGTGTCTAGCTCCTGTTATGGGAGAATCAGCGAGTAACGAGAAGAACAAAAAAATGGCTAACACTCGAAGGAAAAGTGCGCCTCTAAGCCAGGGGCCCCCATCTTTTTGAGGGTCCAGATGAAGGTTTCGGATCAAACAACACCTTTGAGGTTTGTTTCACACCTAGTCCAGCTTCGCGTTGCATCTGTCAGCACGTCAATCGGAGTTGATGAGAAGCCTGGACCATGAGACAAACTCGGGGTTAAATCTTGGTTGGAAGGTCTGAGGAAAAAGCAAAAGAGCACATTTTTCAAAAGGC